>BLXL01010059.1:26739-39200 GCA_023170135.1 Acarapis woodi
ATAATTTTTAAAAAAAAAAAAAAAAAGGGGCAGCTGCAAGAATCCGGAATAGGCTTGTTTATTATTCTATGTGATAGTCTCTCTCATCTAATTATGTAAGAATCGAATATTAAGAGTAACATAAGAGAATCATTAATCCACTACGTCTGTTAGATCTATGCATCAGTGCACTCGATGAGCACATACTGGTCGGCATCGCGGTACATATTGGACATATTCGATGATAAACACGATATAAGAGTTCATTTGCAACAAAATTTAAAAAGAAAAAGAAAAAAGATTGTTAATCGTCATATGACGCGTGCGGACAATTGGGCTAAAAATAGTTTGCCTTTGAGCCGTTTTTTTTTTTTGCACTAAAAAATAGTCCTAATGCATTTGTCACACATTGATTATGCATCAAGAACATCGCAACACACTATTATGTACATGAAAGCGAGTACACTGAAATCCGTTTATGAAAAACTGATAGGAGAGACTCTAGTTAAGCTTAAAATTAATTCCTTGATGACAAACGGGTCAAAATGGTGAACAACAAAAACTCTTGCCTTTTTGTTTGAATTTTACCATTTTAAAATCGAAATTTTTTGTTCTTTTTGGAATATATTTTTCTTTATTCGTTCCGATCGGCATTTGAAAATCGCCTCATAGTGAGCGTCTCACACTATTTAGAGTGTTATGAATTTTTATAATTGAAGACTCATATTCGGTAGATTTATGGTCTATGAGTAGCCATGTACTAGTTTAATAAATCTCATTTACTATTATTATTTTCATGTAAGTTTGTTTTTTAGTAAAAAATTTTGAAAAATTGCTCTATAATATAATTCTCCCACTCTCGCTTTAAAAAATAGTAAAAATTTTAATTTTAATTTAAGCAATCAATTTCAAATGCTCGATTTACCCTTTGAGCTTTTAACATCGTAAAATTTACCTTGATTGAACTATTCAAAATTTTTAACAAAAATTGATTAAACAAAAAATAAAAAAATTCAGCCCATTCGTTTTTAAGTATAGTACTAAAAACCTCTTTGTGTTGCATAAAATGCTAGTTCTTCGTTTGCAATCATGAATGCTTTTAAGCATCTCAAAGTGACATACAATTAACAAATTAAATGTGCGAATTGTTATATATGCGAAAAAAAGGAGGAAATAGAATTATAGAACTTTCAAAAAGAAGACATTTCTTTTTTTAATGAAAAACAAAAAAGTCGAAGATTAGATTATATATTACCATTAATTTGTAGTATGGCTTAAGATTTTTCATCTCTTCAAGATTTGAATTTTGAATACAGGATTTAGAAGAAAAAAAACGCAGGAACCTACGATTGTGTTACAAAAATTTTTCTATTTTAAAATCTTCATTGAATAGACTAATTTTAAAGACTAAAGATCAACTCGACTCTTTATTCAAAATTATACAGATTCAAATAAAAGGTTCTTTTTTTTTAACTTAAAAATTTGAAAATATAATATTGAACGAATTACTTACTTTGAAAAAAATTTTCTCTTTGTCAACTTTCAGTTGAATTTTTTTTTTTTTAATTCTCTACAAGTAATTTTAAAATCTGCCAATTTTACTAAGTTTTGTTCTAAAAAATTTGATATATTTGTTTTAGCCGTTGCGTACGTAAGGATTTTTAAATTAGAGTAGCAAGTTAAAATTTTCAATCTAGCATCGTAGACTTGAGATTTTGTTTTAAAATAAAAAAAAATAATAATAAAATTAATATACAAATTCATATATAAATATGTTATTATATATTTATACATATATTTATACACATATTTGTGTGAAAAGTTGAGATCTTGAGCAACTTTTCTGATTAAGCAATAAAAAGAAAATCTTTTTTAATATGCTTTTTGTGATGATGATTTATTGCGTTGAGAAAACAAAGTGGCAAATTTTAAATTGATATGCCGACGATGGAAAATTCGTTGATCAAAACTGATGTTTGTCACATATTTAATTTATTCTAATTAAACAAAAAAAGCCTATATTATTAGATATTTTTGTAAAGAATATTTGGTGACTCAAATAATTGATGAAAAACTATAAGATTTCTAATCAGCCAATAGCTTTTTCGCTAAAATAATAAATAATGTTATACTTAATAGATTCAGAAAAAAGCAAATTTACAAATACCAATTAGACATTTGCCTATATATTGTGGACTATACAAAATCACATTTGTTTAAATCTGGCTATATCATCACATATGTGTACTATAAAGAATAACTATAACATGTATTAAAAAAAATTTTTTTAATAAGAAAAAAACTCTTTAATTAGTCAGTACTATAGGGTTTGTCAGTTATCCACAACTGTCCTATAGGGCAATTAGTTGAAGAAGCCAAACGAAGAGAAAATTAAAGCAGCCCATCCTAATGCAAATTAAGCAATCTATACTCTGTCTAGTTTAATAGAACAAATTAGTATAGTTCAAATTATATGAGTACAAATGGTGAATTCATTCAAGAGAATATTTCAAACTGCAGAAAAGAGGATTTTTTATGAATAACTATGAGCAATTATGTTACTCGATCGCGTGATCAAGTTTTTTTTATAAATGTGCTAAACATAGCGCAAAGGGTTGATACATTTTAATTGAGTATAATCTGGTCTTTTTTCTATAAAAATATTTCTTTCAATTTTAAAAATTTAAAATAATAATTTACAAAGACTAAGAATTTCTCGACTTATTAAGATTTCGACAAATGAAATACAAATATATATATATTTTGTGAAATAAGAAATTCATTTTTCCCTCTGATACTTTATCTTTGTAGACTAAATCATAATTTGATTCTGCAGTTTTTGTGTCATTGTGCAAGTCTAAAATAAAATTTCTCTATTAAAATTTTTTTTACTTCTTTTAATACATAATGAAGAAAAAAAAAATATAAATCAAGATACAAAAAAAATCTTTTTCACCCGAAAAATCTGCAGAAATTAAAAAAAATTCAAAACACACCTTGGATAAGAAAAAATTGCATTGAAAAAAGTTCATGAGATTTAAAAATTAATGAAATTCACAATCAATCTTGATATATTCTAATGAGACTTATTAAGTTTACTATCTCAATGCAATGAAAAAAAAAAAAGAATTTATCGAAAACTATACTGATTTGAAAAAAATTGAACAGTTAATTGCGTTGAATCATGATTAATCTAATTAGAGGAATTGAGCACGCAGACAATCGATCGTGATTTATGGAATCCTCTTGACAACAACAGCAGCTGACTGATTATTTGGACTGTTTTTTAAAAGAAAAATTGTACACTATTTTTGCGATCGTCTCTAATTGTGTGTTGAATAAAATTGCTAAAATGACACAAAGACATTATACCCTTACTACAAATGTACTTGTTTATTATATTTTTCAGCTTCTAATCATAGCATAGGTACACATGCATAATCAGAGAAACTTTTTTAAAAATTTTTTTTTCACAAATAATAGATAGACTTACTCATTACGATTTAGAGCATATTTCGCGCGAAATCGACAAACTATTCAAATATGTTGATTTTCAAGTATTTTTTCCTAAATTTTTTTTTCCATTTTACATTAGGTTCTTTTAATCAAATGAAAAAAAATTTTAAGTCGAACTAGCAAACGTAATATTTTAATTCTAAAAATGTATCATCTGAAATCGTCTACTGCAAGTGCAATTTTAGTTGTAATAAAATGATGCACTAGTAACAAAGATTGTTTTTCATATATTCGGATAAATATATACTTTGCATAATATGAACTGTAGTAAGTTTAGTATATTAAAAAATCCAAAGAAATACATTGTTGGCTTGTTGCCAAAGCAAAGTGCATTTCGACATTTTTCATTCAAATCACCCATTATCTAGATTCGCACACATTTTGATTATTTCAAAATAATCAAATTAAAGTTGCAAAATTTTGTAATTCAAATTATGATTTTTAATTAAATTTTTAAAAAGTGAAAAGGATAGCTTTTTTTTTTACAAATATTTGGTTATATGTTATAAAAGCATTCTATTCTTGTTTGATGAAAAAATTTATGAAAAATTTAGTCAAAAGCATTAAAATAATGAAATTTTATGATAGTAGACATTATTCAATAACTTTGATCAAACCTTGTATTTAAACAGAATTCATATCAATTGAATTTTTTTAAACGATTCATCTTTTAAGACACTTTCTGATACATAAGAGGATGATTATTAATTTTTTTTTCTAAACTTAGTCAAGCATCTTCTATTATATTTTATTAGAGTTTGATCTTAAAAAAATAAATTATAAAATTTAAAATATTTATAATATATATCATAACTATATATATAATATATTTGCAAAAAGAAAATCTTCTAAATTCGAATTAGTCTAATGATTTCTAATCGAGCTTTAGATAAATAAATGTTTTATGAATGAAGTTTCATTGATTAGATTTAAAATCATGATTTAAAAAATTTTTTTAATAATTTACTAATAATTTTAGTTGATGATTTCAATTTGATAATTTTTTTACTTATCAACAAGAAAAAATGAACAAAAAGAAACCACAGAATTAAAAGGTTTATAACTTGTTCGCTATATAATATACATAGAACAAATCAATTGATGTAAAACTTAAGAATGAAAAATAATAATCGATGTTTATAATCAATATGGCTTTAAGAGTTTATTTTATTTAGTTTTGCACACTAATATGCAATCAAATTCTTTCAGATCGAAGAGTAAAATAGTTGTACCTTTGAAGTCATTGTAGTCAGAGGCCATTAAGCTAATTTTGCAAATGTAAAACATTCAAATCTCAAAATGTATAAGTGTGTATTAAACAAGTCAATCAAATCAATAAACAGACTGAGTAATAATTAGTTATTTTTCTTAAAAGTGAATAAAAAAAAATTGAGGTAAAAATTGACAATGTTCCGCCTTTTTGGTCATAATATTAAAGTGCTTCACTAATATGAATCATTCGATTAGACATGCATACAGTCACTTAAATACAATTACTTTTTAAGACATTTCTGAACTGAAATCTCATAATTAGCTAAAAATGATAACTTTTTGCAAAATTAATATTGGAAAAAAAGAAGAGAATCTTTGGCACTCATCATAAGAGGCCAGTCAAATACCAATTGATTTAAGAAAAATTAAAAAAAAAAGAGAGAGACAGGCAGCCAGAGAAAATGATAAAATAGTAGATCTAAAAATTAACTAACAAAATTAACGATCTAAAAAATTAACTGAAAATTGTGCATTTGATTTTGTGGTTAGTTCTGACGACCGATGCACATAATAATGCATTAAAGACCGATTTTGGGTAGAAGAAAAATCACATAAAGCAGGCACACAATGAAAAAATGACTTTTGATGCTTTTGTTGCGCATAGAGTGTGCAGATCGTGTCGTTGCTACCCATTTAATATCATCCAATATTTGTATCAACTAGTATCCCTAACTTTTATTCTGTTTCAAAATCATTTTAGTTTATAAATGATTTTAAAAATCTAAAAATCAAGAGACAACCGAGCCGTATAGTTTATTGAATAATAGAAAAAGAATCTATTTCTAATTTTTATTTCGTTTTAATTCAATGTCCGTCTGCATGACCAAAACAATAGCGTACTTTTTTTTGTTTAGATCAACGACTCGTGATTACCACAATTATAGCAATTTAAAAATAATAAATTTTTATTAAAATTCACTTTTAAGAATAAAATATTAAAACAACATTTTTAAATTTTTTAATAATAAATTTTTATGCCTTTCATCAAATGCTCTAAAAGTTTTAATTCGTATTTCTTTAAGTAATCTATATATAACTTTGAAAAAGATTGGCTGGCGAATTATAATATAATCATAATAATATTCATTTTTTTTAAATTTTTGAATCATAAAATTTGCAAAAAAAAAATACTTTGCACCTAAATATGCTCTAATAGATTTTTATGAGAAAAGTATACATCGATTTGAGCTCTTTAACAGGTCGCATTTGAGAAAAAATGTTTATAAATTTCTAAATACCTTATTGATTTACTTTTTTATTAGCTTGATTTAGTATCTTCAGTTTTTTTCTTTTCAAAATAAAATTGCTAAAGGGCTATGATAGTCGTGCAATCGACTTAAACTAGGTAAAAATGTAGATTTTTTGAACAATGAGCTTTAATAATCTGAAACACACTTATAAAAATATATAGAGATACATTGGTCACTCTCTTGATCATAACAATAAGAACAATGTATAATATTCTCAATCGAGACAATGATACACAAGTTTCCTTTCCTAACATCAATACTTCAATAGTTTTTTTTTTTTTTATAAAATTTCAAATTTTAAAAATTTTATAAATCAAAAATATTAATACACACACTTGAATTAGTTACTTTACCATGCTGATGACCGCAAACAATCATATCTAATTGTAGGCCTTTAAACAGGTCATCGTACGCCTTAACAAAAAGAGATGCTTTATAAATAGCATTGAAGGATTCTTCATTTTAGATATATATTCTTCATTTACTTTATTGAAGATGTTAATATTAGTGATTTAAAATGGTTAGAAAATGTTAGGCAAGAATTTTTGCGAACCTTAACATTTTAGAGTAATCTTACTAATAAAGTCGCACTCTCATGCAACTTAACAATGATTTTCCAATAAAAGGGAAATTTATTCTTAATAACCTCAAAAAATTATATAGATATGTTTATAGACAATCTTTAATGAAAGTCACCTTAATAAAAGGTCCTTATAAAAAAAAAATAATTCCCTTTATAATGTCCTTATTAATTACTAGCTTAATAGACCATGTAAAGATGACTTATTTCTCCAAATGTATATTTGTTTATTCTTATCGTGCGGTCTTAAAATTTCACATTCTATCTGACAAATAGATATTGAACATTTATCTTTTTGTTTTTTTATTGAGCGTCACTTAAACTCTCCGTCAAAATTAAACCAAAAATTACTCAAATAATCATCTCTCGCTAAGTGATGCATTTTTTTTTCTCTCAAGCGTGAAATAGTAGACATATAATCCGAATGTTCGGCGAATTCTAATTATCAAAATTTCTTTATAAAAAAAGAAGGAACTTCAAAATTTGTAATTAGTTTTGCTAAAATTTTAAAGATTTGAAAGCTGAAAAATATTTCGATCATAATGAACAGTATTGATCGCCAATATGATGAACTATTTATCATTTGTTTATACAAACTATTACTTCATATAGCACTCACGTTTTGATTAGTTATTCGGGTGTGTATAGAAACGGGAATATAATTTAAAAAAGCGTGCTTAATCACAACAGTCAAATGAGTTAAAAAAATCATTAACGGATGTTCACCCTCACCATCGTTGCAAGTGAAAAAAAAGTTTAAAAAAAAAATAGATTAATTTGTTTCAAAAGTCTAATAAATACAAAGCGAAACTAAATTTTTTTAAGTAGATCGAAGTATTTTGATTAGCGGATATAGATAGACCCACGATCAACTGCTGGTTAATTGCTCTAGTAAATGCCGGCGCATTACTAAATTTTTTTTTTTCATTTTAGAATTCGCTTATTGTATTTAAGCACATAGAAATTTCTTATTTAAAGATCTTTAAAAAAAAAGATTTTTTTAGATTTAAATTTCTAGAAATTTAGAATTTAAGCAAAATGGACATTTTTTGTAGCAGTCATTCGATAAAAATACTTTCGAACTTTTTAAAACATTATATAAATAAATTATATGAAATTAAAATATAGTATAGAAGTGCATAAAACACTCTCAATTAATCGACTATTTAAAACAAAATATATTATTTACCAAACAATGTAGAAAAAAGGTGCAATCCACTCTGTTCTTTTTTTTTCTGAAAGCAAATTTTCTATTTTTAGGCACAATATCTTTATATTGAATAAATTTGATAGCACGGTGCGCTGACGTACTTAAAGTCATTAACAACATTATACTCAAGATACAATATTCACGTCGTTGCGTCATCCCAATTTAATTGTTCGCGATAAAATTTAATTTCTTGTATTTTAAAAAGTATTTTGTGGAAGAATGAACTTTCGATGATCTTCAGGACTATATTCAATATATATAACTATAATATAGCTTGAATTGAAAATTCCCATTCGAAAATTCTCAGCTTCTAATTAGTCTGTTTCGACCTAGCAAGATATTTGAAGGAAAAGAGATCCAATAAACCAACTAACATTATATACAAATATTACACTGTTGTATCAAACTAAAAAATTTATATATGATTAGCTTCTATTTTTTTTATTTTTTAAATTAAAAACGGTATCATGAGCAAATTCACCTCTAATCAATTCGAATAAATTGTGCTGAAAAATTAAACTTTGAAGCTATAAATTTCTATCATTTTGATTTTGAGAAGAGTACAATTCGATTTGAAAATCAATTTTGAATAAATAAATTTATCCATCGTGACACATACTTAATCGAAATATATTGTCAAATAAACCTTCAAATGTCTATTTCTTTAGATTTCACCACTAATTTATGACTAAATTAATTATAGATTATAAATAATAATTTGAAAATAATCAATTTTTATATTATTAAAAGGCAAAAAATAATAATAAACAAACAAAAAAAAAATTTTTTCTGATTTTAGAATAAGGAAGCTTGTGTAATTAATACAAAATTTGTATGAATAATAAAAATTAAAAAATTTATGAAATTTGAATATTAAATTTCAATAAACATAAGTAGAATTTTGTTAATATAAGACGTCTGCAGAAATACAATAAATTTTTAAAAAACCAATACCTTATCATATGATTCACAAGTAAAGGCTTTTTTATTTGAAACGAATTAAGTTCTAAAAAATTAAATTTTAATTTTATTAGTTGTAACGTCAACTGATTCATTGCAGCATTTTGTTCTTTTTGGTAACAAATACTATGTGCCATTTTAATGCACTTACTACATAATTTAACTTTTCTTTACTTCAAAAAGTACTCATGTATTAATGTCTTTTTAGTATTAAGAAAAGTTTTTAAATGCCTATGCAACATAGTTTGAATAGGCTATGTATTTAATACAAAAAATTGGGCTTAAATTTTTGGTTATTTTCTTCTTCTTCAGGTTGCTATGTAACAATTAAAAAAGAATGCCATTCGTTTCATCATGATGATCTTCGCTATTTTTCTCGAAATTGAACACTTCAAATTCAAATCAACTGCCCTTTTTTTTTGGAAATTCTGAAAATATATCGTGAATTCGTTTTACCTTAATAAAAGAAAAAAAATTGAAAATCACTAAAAAAAATATTACTCAAGAATTACACTTTTACCCATATAGCATACTTAAATGCAATAGATTAACATTTTTATAGACAAATTTTGTAACTCTTTTCTGCTTTTATTTCATTAAAAAAAACTTTTTAATCTTCTTTTAATTTTCCATTTTAAATAAATGTGTTTAATGGCTTTTCAGATGAAGGATTGTAATTTTTTTATTCGTGATTTCTCAATATTACTAAATTACTTACAGTTCTTGTTACTAATGGTAACAAATCAAATGTTTTCTAATAATTATCTTTTATAGGCTTCTTATTTATAAAACTAGACAAAAAAAAAAGGCAAATGTTAAGATCTTTAATACATTCTGTATTATATAAACTAGTTTTTAATTTTTTGTAATAGCTTTTAAAATTCAGTCGAAAATAGCTTACTATTCAACCGGAAGTCAATCTAATTTTGAGAAGTCCAACAAGAAAAGACTTATAATGGTCAAGTTCACCAATGCAAGGTGTAAACATAAAATCTATATACAAAATAGAATGAGATTTCATAAAGTGGTTTTAAAATTTGTTCTAGTTACATTGACCGTAAAGCGATCACAGTATTACGATGATTGTGACTTCTAAACACGATTTTGTGCTATACCATATTTTATACTCAGACTCCATTCACCTTATGATTAGATATAAACATAAAAAAAATTATTGAAGAAATTTTAATAATATAAAATTTTATATGGTGTTAAAGTTTATAACTACATAAATGATTATTTTTCATAAACGTATACATGGTTTTCCGTTAAAGTGTACTCACAATATTAGCAATAAAAAAATATTCATACAAATACTTTTTTTAGTGCACGATAAATAAGAATAAGATAAAAACTAGTTAAAAAAAATTGGAACAAGTTCACATCATCGTAACATTGACCCGAATGCCTTTTCTAAAATGAAATAGTTTAGCATTCAATATATTTAACTGCTATATTGTCTCTTATTAGTTGATCGGGAAGAAATTTTTAAATGAAAAAGTAAGAGTTTGAACTTTTCAAGCAATGCATATACTGTTTTTCTTATGCAATTATACAAATTATATAAATAAGTACATAAATGGTTAATTTTTTAATGTATGCATTAAAATTAGTATATAATTATAATTAAGAACTTTAATTTAAAGTACTAAACAGTGAGATCATCTAAAATGTAAAAACTTACTGATACACTATTTACAAATGACAAGTAAGATAAGAAAACTAATAATTTAAAAAAGGAAATTCGTAGTCCAAAAGTACAAAACAGTGTATTTCAAAATATTCTTAAAGCTTCGTTCTTCTGGATTTATTTTAAAGTGTAAGAGAAAAGCCGAAACAAATTACATCAAACGGCCGGCTAACAAATGATCGTCATTTTCAGTTGAAGGTGGTTGTTTAATTCAAAAAAATTCTCGATTAAAAATTAATGAACAATACCGTATGATTTCTATATAGAGCTCATTTTCTTTGTAGTATATTTCAAATATTAGAGCTCTTTTTTTTTAACGAAAAAAAAAAAAAAGAAAAAGATTAACTAAGATGCTTTATGGAAGTGTATAATTTACAAAATAATTTGCTTTTTTTGTAATATATAATTTGATAAAAAATTTTTAATCAAAAAATGCAATAAAAAAAGAGGCTATTTCTCAAAAGAAAGTAAAGAATGTATAAATTTATATGAATTAGCGATGCCCGACATGCAATATGTTGTTATTGACTAAATTCACAATGAGTCATCATTGTCAATAAGCAAGATGTATGTTGATAGGTTTCAATATTACTCGTATTTAATTATCAAATTTTAACTGAAATTAATTTCATTCAACATCATTCTACATCATTTAGCTCCTAAATTCTTAGTTTAAAAAAAATTGGGCATGTAAAAAACTCTTCTTAATAAGTTTTTATCTTGATATATAAAAAAAATACCCCTTTAATTATAATTTATTTTAAATTTTAAGGACACACTGTATTTTCTTTCTGGAATAGAATGAATTTAATAATAATATACTCATGAATATATTCATATTATCCACATTATAATTTCATAAAATGAGCATCGTAAATTGAATTTCTTCCATCATTTTTAGAATAAAATAAAGGAGGTGAATAGAAGTTGAAGAATGTGCATAATTTTCATCTCCAATTTCATTGATTCCGGTATAATCAAAGGGATAAGATTTCCCTCTTTTTCCCGATACCTCTACTCCGCCTCTTAATCCCATGCTCTAAATACTACTATCATATCAAAGCTGTTTTGTTCAGACTAATTCGATTAATTTGCGGATGACGCGTGCGCTAACTTTCAATCCTTTTTTTTTTTTTGCATTTCAAATTTAACTTTTTTTTTCTAAACCTTTGTTACTCTATTTTCCAGCTTTCACCCACCCTCACTAACCATGCGCTCATTGAAGAGCGACACTTTATTATATTACCGTCTAAAGCAATATTAGTAATATTTAGTTTAGATAGATGATATTTGAATGAACTATATGGTATCAAGAATCTTTAAAGTTAGAAAATAAATTTAAATATTGAGACACGATAAGTTAAGCTCATCTTGCATTTTGAAGAGAATGTATATACTCAAGATTTATGCACTAAAATGATAAAAAATTGTATTTTCAAGCTAGAACAATATTTAGCTGCCAAATAAAACATCTTCTCATTTCAATAAAAAAATTAATAAATTAGTTGTACTCAATCGCATAAATAAGATGGACTGATAGGTTTCATTATATCGGTTAGCCTATCAATTTAAAAGCTTTAAACATACTTTTGGGTTTTTTTTTTCGTACGTTTGAATTAAGTCATATATTGTAGGCAAAAAAAAATTTATTGATTAAAAACTTAAAAAATAAAATTTTTTAGAGAAATTCGATACAATTATAGATTGTTATCAAACAATTAGGAGAAATATAAAAATCTAACAATGAGTATTTATAGATAGTTAGATGGGTCTTATTTTACATGCGTAATAAATTGAAAAAATTTTCCTAATTAAAATATTTGCCAACAGAAAGAGTTAATGTTAGCAAATTTCAATTGATGCAATATGAATAATTACGCACATTGTCAAAATTAAGGTATTCCAAAATTTAGATCTTGTTCTTTGTTTTATTTTTTTTTTTTTTTCAAATTCTATGCGAGAGCAATTCAGAAATAAAAATCTATAGAATAAATAATGAATAAA
>BLXL01010060.1:0-35901 GCA_023170135.1 Acarapis woodi
AAAATGGGCGTGATATTAATAAGTTATTCATTTCAGAGTTTGAAAAATTTTAAATAAATGAAACGAATTATCTAAAGAGCGGGATTTTAACAATTTAAATAAAAATCCAATTATAACTCTAAATTAAAATAAAGTTGCTTTTAAATTATATTTTGTCAATTCGAAAATTTTAAGTTTTGTGATTATTTTAGTGTTTCGACAGCACATACGATTATTCAATTTTCTAATTATTAGACAAATTGTACCTGTAATACAAGTCTTATTACAATGAAAATTTTTTTTTATAATTTTTCTAGTTTAGCAGAGCGAACCCAAAAATTTTGTTTTTGAATGGTCAAAACCTTATAATTACGATCTACTGTTAAAGTAGTTCTCCCATTAAATCATAATATTTTTTGTAAAATATGTCGCTATTGTTAAAACTATATATTTCAAATTATAAAAATATATTCCGTAAGTTTTAAAGAAACTAAATTTGAAATCAACAAGGGATTTTTGACTAGAATATCTTAGGCTAATGTTCGTTTGTGTCACGAATTTAATCAAATGGTAAAAAACTAAAAATATTCTAATTTGGATTGTAGAAAAAAAAAAATAGAATGAGCGAATAAAACAAAATTTCTTGAAATTCAACATTATCAAATGTAATTATTAAAAAGATGTAGTTATTTATAGATATATTCATTTTAAATTTTGTTTGCTTTAGAGGCAAATTTCTTTATAATCTGAAGATAATCACTATGAAAAAAATGAGTAAAGACTAATCAAATGCAAAATTTTTTATGATGAATCAAGGTGTAATTTGAAAAAGTATACATTTTATATTGAATTTAGTATTTTATTAATATCACGGACAATGGTCATATCATAAATAAAGAAAAAATTTTATTATTAATATAGTGGTTAATTTCCCCAAAAATGTGTCATTTTCATTCGGTTATGTTATAATTTTACATTTCATGCAATGTATAATAATTGAGTATTATTTAGACACATTATTTTATACTTATAAAAATGATATAGATTAATATATTATTATTCTATGATTAGAATTGAAACGAATCAGAATAATTTTTGAGAAAAAAGTATTTATCAGACTCAATTTTTTATGTGTTAGATTGTTTTTAAAGTAAATTAGGTAAATTTTTCAAGTAATATTATAATTAATTCATAAATTTTAAAACTGAAAAATTTATTTTATCCAAGTCAAATTTTCACTCTTGATTTTTTAAAATATCTAAAAATAAACCCAATCTCTTTTCTTAAATTTTTTATTTGCCATAGGAAACATTAAAAAGCTTTTCATCAATAAGTTTCTGTTTAATTCTATCAGAAAAATATGACTTTATTTATAATAAATATATAATAAAAATATTTTTCTCCATTTAGTTCAATCAATTTCATAAAACATTATAAATTTTTCTATTATGGAATTTTATTTTCGAATTGGGAATGAAATTATTTTCATTGCAATCCATCTATAATTAATTGCAAGAAAAAAAATAAGATAGAAAATAAAGAATATTTAATTTTACTTTACTTAAGATATCAAGCATTTAAAAATTGTGTAGCCTTAAATTATTCAAAAAAAATTAAAATCATAATCGTAGTAAAAATTTTTCATGTCTCTCAAAAAATTGTCTTGGTAACGAATTAAAAGATTTTATGAATCATAATTGAAACCTTTAAATTTTATATTCTGATTAGAATAATTTTTATACTCTTATTGGAAGAATTTTAAGCTATAAAACAAATCTCGTCTTGAAGACTGTTTGTCAAGAATTTTTTCGGCTGAAAATATCTTCATTTGTAAATCTAAATAGACCATGAATATGGTTTAAAAATAAAATTTTATCTTCCCTGATTGCAGATATCTAAATATTTTTACAAAGTACATCTGAGATTTTCAATTATAGAATTTTGTATAAAATTTCAATTATACATATATATTGTTTTATCATATAAATTTCATGGAAGAATACTACATATTTTTATGAAAATGACATCCATTAAGCTAAGCACATTTGATCTGAAATAAGATCTTTAGTGCACAAATCACGAGTTTGCAAAGAAATTTTATCTTTTAACAAATAGCGGATTAAGTATATTTAAAATTTTAAAATTTTGAGATTGTCCTTTTTAACAAAATTTTAAAGCATGATTAAAAGGTATAAAAAGACACATCAATGATTCTGTAATATTTTTTTTTATCTATTTGAAATTTTTCAAATCAATAAATTTTATTAAAGCTAAAGGTTTTATGATCCAAAATACTAAAATGGTGAAATCCGAATCAAAACATTTATCAAATTGTATTTTGACTTTTAGAATAAAATTTTTTTTTTTTTCAAAAAAAAATCTATTTTAGATAATTTAATTTCAAATGATTACATGTTTAAGACCGGATATCGAAAGTTTTTTTAAGAAATTTTATGTGAATTTAACAAATTGTACTAAGGTGATATGGATTTTTCCAAATACTGAATCAACTTTTATAATTGATAAAAGTTATTCACTAATAAGTATAAAATATTTAGAAATTTACTTGTCTCCGAACAATTCACAAACAAGAAAATAGCATCTACGTAACTTAAACTGTATTTGATTTAATAAATTACATCCAATGTGATGCATAGTGATGATCACTACCAATTTAAAAATATATGCTGCACAAAAAATGTTATGAAAATAGCAAAATTTTCGTTTAAAAAAATAATTTGTAAAAAACGAAATACAAGCACGAATGCTAGATAGATGAGCGTCAAAATAAGAAATTTTATTTTAATAAAACATACTGATCTTATTGAATGACAGAGATCAGCAATAGGCAGACGAATGGCGTAACAGTGTAAAGAAAAATCTCTAGAATGTAAATTGAGTTAATTCTTTTTAACTATTAAATACATACAAAATTATCATTTTTTTGAGGATTTATTAGAAATGCATTTATAGTTTGATAAATTTTAGTTTACAATAATCTACAATGTACACTGTACATTTCAACGAACACATTCGAATTTTTTTCGAACAGATAAAACAAGCTATCACTCAGTTTTCTTGATATTTAGCGGACGAATACAGAACGTGAGTTCTATTTGTAATATAAGTCTATCATATATTAGTTTTACAAGCTGAATACTAGTGAACTATGCAAAAACGATGCAAACGTTCCAATTAAATCTTAACTACATATAAAATATTTCGCAAGTCCTACATCTGATAGATTATAACGTTAAAATTATATCAAAACAAAAACATTTATGGAAATTAAAAAGGCAAGAGAACAAAATATTACATTTTAAGATTTCGACTTACTAGAAAAGTAAATAATTAGAGATATGAAAACGAAAAGAAAATTAATGCTTTAAAAATTATGGTTTTTTTTTTTTCATTTGCTTTTTTATTTGCCTTTGTTTGAAAGCATAATCATCAAAAACTAAAATTAGAGTAGCAAAAAAACATTCAAGAATATTTTATTTGAAGAATTATTATATAATTTTTATCGACTATTATTTTTGCACAAATTAAAGTTGATTAAGATGATGAGAACATATCAAATCAATAACCATTTATGTTTTCAAACAGCTATGACTACTCAGTCAGCAAATGCTATAAAGTATCCAGCAAATTAAATATAGTGAATCCGATTGAAGTTTTAGTAAAATCTGTTTGTAATTTTAAATGCTTTTCATAGAGTATTAAGGTCTAAAATTTCTCAACTTGTCTTCTCACCATCATTCAGTATCAAAATAAAGCACATTAACCAGTATTTTATTCATTCTTTGAGAACATATTGATTCTAACTATAAAGATCACTGCCAAATATATTAAGTAAACAAATAAAATCACAAATTAATCTTTTTTTTTCCATAAATTTGTGATTTTTTAGTCTTTATGCTTTGATACTTTATTATCATCATGTAATTCACCGAATTTATTTTATTTGTTTTAATGTTTCAAGTATGATACTGATTATATGCATATAAGAGGGACAAATTTTTTTTTTCGCATGAAAAGTATCGAATTTTCGATATCAAGTTCTTGATTATCCTATTCTTATTCTAATATTTTACTATGAATTCATTTTCCGTATACTAAGGTTTATTGAAGAAATATCGTAAACAAAAAATTTTATTCAATTCTAAATTTGAGGTTAAAGAATTAAAGAAAAGTAATTTTATTTATTGAAATCACTTTTATGTTACATATAATTAGATCGCTATCTTAGGAAATTTAAAATCGAAAATTTTTTGCTTATATGCGCTACACTTATATGATCTAGATTTATTATTTTTGGCACTTTCTACTGGAATTTTTGTCGACTTGAATTTGAAATGATTTTTCATTATTGTTGCAATTTTATTAAAAAATTATATTTCGCTATATTTAAAAATGCGAGTTTTAATCTGTTCACAATTTTTTCTTGCTAAATTTTTCATTTACATTTAAACTATTTTTTTTTCTCAGATCAATGCTTTTATTTAATTAATATCACGCCCATTTTAATACATTTTTTTTTAGTCGCACATTCGAATTTGTCAAAATTTAGGTCTAAATATTTTTGTTATTTGTAAAAGTAAATTTCACGACAAAATTCTAAAATGTGAAAATGTATTTATTTTTACGTGAATCCAATCAGATGATGCATTTCTATCGAACTCTTAAAAAATTATCAGTCAATTAAGTTCTTAGAGTTTTTTTTATGAAAATAATAAATTTTTTTTTTTAATTCTCCTACTTATTTGATTTTCTAAAATCTTAAAATTATTCTTTCAATAAAAATAGTTAGATAACTTACGTTGGCATAATAGATTGATAAATACTATAAATGGAATAACTATTGTTCTTTGAAAAATTAAACATTAATGATTATTATAGATGTTAGATAAGTTATCATTAGTGGGTTGCTTTAATATAATAAATGACAGAATTGCTTTTACACATATTGATAATTATTATTCGGTAGACAACTAAATATATTGAATTTACACACCTGCATTTTTTTAAATGACGGATGTAGACGATTTTTTTCGATATAGCGTATATTTCTTTTGTTTAAAAATATCTATCGTGTGTGACTCACTCGCAAATTTTTTCAACACATTAGGAGTTAAGCAAAATTTAGTTGGTCTCTTTTGTAACTAGAATATTTATAAAATATATTAAAAAAAAAAAATTCTTCTAGATATTTTTCGCCCTGTGAACGATGTCTTTTGATTTAGAAATTGATTATCAAAGACATTTAATAAATTTAGTAAATTTTTTTATAATAGTTCATAAAATTTGAAATCTATACATTGGTATTCTGTGAACGATGATTTAAGATGTGAACAAGTTTTTATTAGCCTTTCTTATGATTTTAAACTATATAAATTAGTTCACATCTTCATATTTAGAAAAAAAAAAAAAAGCAAAATATCATTGTGATATATGTTTAAAAAATTTTAAAAATTTGAAACACTGCACCAGACGCCACTGCAGTAATTACATGTATTACAGACTCAGTAAGTATCATTTTTGAATGAAGAAAATAAAACTCATTATAATAATGAAATTAATAAGAGAAGGCTGTACAGATTTGAAAGATTTAAAAATAGAAAAAAAAATATTTCGCACCAAGAATGGTATTGTTTCTTTCGGAAAACTAAATTGAACAGGATTTTGATTTGAAATTTTTTAGTCGACATTTTTTCTCCTATTTCAATACTTCAATATCAAAATTAAATTTTAGCAATGATAGCACGTTCGGTCAAAATGAAGATTTCTAATTAATAAATATTACAATTTTTTAATTATGTTGCTAGAAATTCGTTACTAAAATTTTCGAAACATGAGATAAAAAATATATTGTTAAGGAAACAGTAAAAAAAAAAATTTTCGAGTTGAAATATAGAAATTCGAATAAAAATTTAATAGGATGAAATGATGAAAAAAAATTAAAAAAAAAGTAAATGTATTACTATAAAGGTAAATAGAATTCACTATTTTTCATCTACTTTACAAGTGGCAAAAGTGTTTAAAATCAATTGTTGACAAATAGTCATCGGTAAAAAGATAATATATTTTATTTTTATTCTTCGAAAATATTTGGATTAAAATTTTATGATATTTGTTTTAAAATACTTAGTGGAAATTGTTATCATTGATTATTGATATAAATTGTATCGAAGCTTGAATTATTTGTACTATGTCACTGGAATCACAATACAAAAAATTAAATATGCATCTTTTAGAAATGTTTAAGATTAAAATTCGACATTTTATTTGAGATATTGAAATCACAAGCCTAAAAGAATATTCAAAAGAAATTTATTTCTAATAATGATCGGATTTAGTCAGCTATCATTTCGAAATGATGAATAGCAATCAAATTTATTATTTATATTATGTAATAAAATATGGCATTGATCTTATAAAAAAATTAGTAATTTAAGTGTACAGCTATTACATTTTTTAATTAAGCAATCATGTGCTAATTTCGTGAATGGTATTTATTTTGAAGAATCTTTATAATTTTCTTTTTCAATAAAAATATTTGAATTATTTTGAAATAATTCACTTTAAAAGAAAAATTTTGTTTTTATTTGCATAATTGATTACATTATTCTAATATGCACACAAAACAGTCTATTCATTTTTCAAATAAATGAAATGATGATGCATTTTTTATTCTTTAGATTAAAATTTAATTTCATAACTATCTGTTTTGTAAAAACTGAACTTTGAATAGTTCACATGATGAGATTTACAATGCATAGATTTGTGTCAATGAGATTTTTAAACTAAACTAGCCATGATATTCATACTTTTTTAATAGACTTATTTAATTTTGGAAAGCTAAAATGTAATAGTAGGCTTTGAAATTAGTGATAAAATAGGTTAATGGAATAATATTGAACTAAAGCTTGTACAATAATAGAAATTGTTCACTAGAGATTGGATTCACTTGTCAAAATTTTGTGATGATTTGCACAAATTTTCTTTTATGCTTAACAAAATTTTTCGCTGAAAATTTTTAGTAAACAAATTACTCAAATAAATTTTTTAAATTATTTACTTCACATTTTATTTTAAATTATTATTTATTAATTATGCATATTATTAAAACGATATAATTAAAACTACATTGCTTTTTCTCAAATTTTTGCTTCAAATTTTTTTATTTTTTTCAACAAAGTTAATAGATAATAAAAGACAAAATTTCCCATTTTTACTGTTCAAATACATGTTTTTTTTTTCAAATCGTAGTTAATAAATACAATTTGCATTTTAAAATATTCTATGATAACATCTATTTGTCAGCTTATAATAAGTAATATATATCTAAGAATATATATGATAATTGTTATCTTAAAAAAGAATTTTCTTTTTTATTTTTAATCAAATAGCATACTGAATCAAATTTACGGTTCAAACATTTATTTTACATTAATCAAGAAAATTTAAAAGCTTATTTCATTTAAATGAATAGGAAACTCTTTAATATAGATTTATTTACATAATAGATTCATCTTTAAATACATTTAGACTATTTTTAACTAAATCTATAAGAAAAGTTTCTATAACACGAGTAAATCTTTTATATAAAAAATAAAATTTCGAAATTTTGATCTTGTATTTTTGAATTTGAAGTTTGATCAAAAAATTTTTTTTTACAGGTTTTAATATTTTGAACGGATTCACCAATTATTTATGATAAATTTTTCACAATAATTTTTTTGTCAATTTTCAGTAAATCTAATTATCAGATAAAATTTTGAAATTGAACAGATTTTTTTAAGCAGTTTAGATCAATATTTCTATTGCAATCCCATTAAGTTTTTTGAAGTTAAATGTTTCAAACAAAATTTATATCATAAACATGTGTTTAGAGTTCATTAGGATTCGATCATAATGTGCACATTAAGCGTTGATTAATGTTTTTCAATAAATGTTTGAACTATTTATGATACAATTATTTTTCAATAATAAATGTTTGCTTCCAAAATTTTTGAGATATAAGGGCATTTATAAAATAGACTAAATCATTTAATTGATTCAGAAAATTATGACCTAAAAAAGTTCTAAGTTATTTATCAAAAATGGATGCTTAATAAACAATTTTAAATAAAAGTAACATATAGTCTGATTGATATTTAGGATCATAATGTAACATGCATATACAAATTTATATAGATTTGAATTTTTTTCTAATCAGTTCTAAAATTTGATTCAAGAACTATATAGTATTTAAATCATTAAACTTTAATATTTATTATCTATATGAAATTTATTAAATACTTTTAAAATATTAAGCTTCATTGATTCGTTAAATAAATGATACAGTAATAAGAAAATGTAATAATCGTAATGTGTTACAAAAATTAGTTTAAATGATGAATAATTTTATTCAATTATTTGATTGAATCAATTTTTTCTATTTTTAAAAATTTTTGATGAAAAAATTTTATCTTTTAACTTGATTGCGCTGTTGAAAAAATTTCTTTTTGTCTACCAGAAAAATTTTGAAGTTAATTTGCAGTCAAATGAATTCTGTAAATTATAAAAATTTAAAAAAGTATCTATTTCACGTTTTATTTTATTTAAAATTATTATTTTGAAGTAAATGTTTGACTTAAAATTATCGGTAAAGATACTAAAATTTTCATCTTTTCTTAAATTTCGTATAAATTGTCTTGAAAGTTTCGACGAACAAAAATTAGATTAAAATTTCAATCCAAATGTTAATACTTCTCACAAGTAATATTGAAAAATGCATTTTACATTATAGGCTAAAGTAATTTCAATAAATTTTTTTATTGTAAAATTTTCATTGTCAATTTCAGTAAGTTAATGGTTGAAATCATTCCAGTAAATTCAAGTCTCCATAACACATATAATATCGAACAAGTTGTCCAACAAATTAGTAAATGGTTTTAATAGAAAAATAGCTTTTTAAATTTTCTTATAAATAGTGTGTTATCACGATATCTCTTTATTAGATTAGGTAAGTTATTTTGAAAAATTTCTGATTCGAAGCGTAAATACTTGTGATAGACATGCTGAAATAATATTAAAATTTTATTCAGTTTTATCGAACAAATAAAATCATTCGCCTATTAAATATCATAGTTTTTTATTGTTTAGTTTTGAACATATTAAAGAAGTGATTCGATAAGTTTCTCATTATAAGTATCATCTATCAACAAAATATTGTTGATGAATTATAGTTATTACCAATGTTAATTATAGATTTCGATCAAGTATCATGCTGTGACGTTTTCAGTTGCAAAAATAGAAAAAGTAAATTTTACTCTTTTATTTATTGTTTCATCAATTTGTTTGAATTATTTTCTATTTTGCTTTTAAAAAAAAAAAAAATAGATGTCTTTATGGTGTAATTCGACCAAGCTTTATACCTCATAGAGTCCAACAATTATTTTCTCAGATATGTCGTTATCTACTTTCGAGTATACTATTTTTCAAAGTCTCTGATAATCCTAATCACGTCAATTTACGTTGAGAATCAAAATTTAAAGTTGTAAAACAAACCAAAATTTTTTTTATTTGAAATAGGTCATTTACTTCTTTTATATTCATGGTTTACAAACCAAATACTTGCTGGTTCATCATTTAAGTTTAGATCAATGAAAATTTTAGATCAGAAATTTCTAAAAATATGTAATTGCGTAAATTTCATATTTTCGATTTGTCCAAGAATTGGAAAATAAAAATTTATTCTTTACCCACAACTAACTTTTTAGCTGAATAGAGCTAAATCATTAAGAGTCTTTTCAATAGATATTAATTTATAACAATTTACTGCTGTCTCAAATTTAATTTAATAATTGAATCTAAAGTGAAAATACCCTAGTCTTTTGGATCTTTTTATCGCCATCAAATCACTTACTAATTTTCANNTATTAAAATCACTTGCTAATTTTCGGACAGCAGGTGTAGTTAGTATTTTTCCATAATTCAAATTTTTCGGTTTGTCTGAAATCAATTTTGTATTTTCAATACTTAAATCCTGATCGTCGACTTTATCAACAGAATTATCTATTTATTTATTGAAAATTTAGGTTATGGTATTATTTTGAAAAAGATTTCTAATTGGGTATTGAATTTTGAATTTCGAAAATACCTGAATCAATTTCTAATTCAACAAGTGGTTCGCCAACTTTGGCTGTATCTTCCACTTGATAAAATATTTTCGTAATTTTACCGTCAAATCGACTCGTTATTGTTACCGATGCCTTATCCGATTGGACTTCGCAAATTTTATCGAATTGATTGACTAGAAAGTAAAAAAGTTTTTTAAAAAGTAAAAAATTATTTTTATTCATTAAAAAAACTTACCTGTATGACCTACTTCCACATACCATTCTTTAATCACAACTTCTTTTATACCTTCTCCTATATCCGCAAGTTTAAATGATACTACTTCAGAGTTTAGAACTAAAAATACTAATTTAATCAGTAATACATCAAAAAAAAAAATCAATATATTCTAACCATTGAATTGGTGAAATTTTTTATTTAACTGAATGGTTTGACATCTACTCAGGCATTTTAATCCATAATTTTTAAATTTTCGATTATTAGTCACATATCGATCAAATGATAAAATAAAATTTCGTTTCTGATTTATAATAATTTTAAAGTAGTTTATAAATTTTGATTTGTGTAAATAAAACATTATACCATAAAGATGTATATCAATCTAACCTTGCTTAAGCGAAAAGTACTCAAAAATTAGGCTAATAAAATAATCGTTTTGATTACAAATATTCGTTTTTTTTATCATTTGTTTGATGTTCTATTTTTATTCTTTTTATCTCACACAAACAGAATTTTCGATATAAATGAATCAAACATTTGACAATAAGGAAAAATAATAAGCTATTCTTAAAGCTAAAAATTATCATCAAATCTTTTACAATCTTTGTACGGTATTTTCTTCTTTGTAATAAGAGAGTAGATGAGCCTTATCTATTTCAAATATACAAGATTTTCAAACTATCGAAAGCACCGACAAAAATATGTTCTAATTATAACTCGATAATAGCGCTTTATTTGAATTCATGATTTTGGGCTTTAATTTTAGTCCTACTAATATAATCAGACATATAATGTGATTTCGAAAACAAAATAAATTTTTTTTTTAAAGAAATTAAATAATTCAAAAAGCAACTTTTTTCTGCACACATGCACATATGCGTAAATTTCTCATAATATTTTAATATATTTCCATTCTGTTTGATATTTTTATAATTATTAATTACTTTTTTAAAAAATTAGACAAATTGGAATCATTATAAGTTTAGAAACAGTTTTATTATTTATAAAAATATATTTGATTTTCAAATTTACAAAAAGAATTTTTTTTTTCTAAATTGAAATTGATAGTAGCAATTCAAATTTTTTTAAATAAATCGGAAAAAAATTTTTAAAAAGAACTTATCGATTGAAAAATATAAATTTGAGAAACATTACATGCTTAAAAAATATTTTTTGCGAAATATATATCTAAAATTTACAAGAGAGAAAAAAATAAAAAATCTTTAATTTTTAATGCATATCGATAAAAAATGATTCAAAAGTTTACAAATTATCATCAGACCTAATAAAAATAATGAATTTTCGAAATTGAACAAGAAAAGAGTTTTGGTATCTTTTTTCGTAAATAATTTACTAATAATTGAGAAATTTTCGATTAGATCTCTAATTTTTAAAATGATTCACTTTATTTCTTATGATCACCAAGCCCATCCATCAAATCTTTTATAAAATCACCTTTCATCAAATTTTTTACCTCTTTAGGTATAAAATCTTTTTTCTTTTTTTTTGGTTTAGGTGTAGTAGTCAACCACCAATTATCGTGTTCTTGTTGATACACAGACGGACTATGATCTATATGCAAATATTTAGGATTTTTATAGCTTAAATCGTCGTTCTCGTCGTCATTCCAAGAATACTTATAACTGATTGGATTATACATTGGTTTCGGTTCTAGAGAAAAAATATTAAACTCGTAAAAAATATCATAATTTCGAGTTGATTCATTTATAATTGACTCACCTGGTTCATGCGTATCAAGACCATGTTTGAAATCGAAATCAAATTTACAAGAACTATTTATAACAAATATAAGCAAACATATAAAAATCTAAAAATATGAATGAAAAAATATTGGTTAAACAAGCATATAAAGAACAATTAAAATCTAGCGAAGTTTTCGACCTCTTAAATTCACTTACAAAAATATATTTCATTTTCGAATTCTAAACAAAAAGATAAAACTTGTAAAAAAAATAATTTTTATTGGTTTTTTGATAAATCACAAAACTAAGACAAAAATATGATTAAATTTCGAGATCAATCAACAGGTTGGTTTTATACTTCCATGATCAAAATTTTTTTTTCCTAGAATAATTAACATTTATTTCTATATATGTGAATTGGAAGCAATATTATACGCATACATGGAAATCAATTATTAAATGACACATTAAGTGTCAGCTTTACTTCGAAATTAGTGTTTTTTTTTTACAATGATAATCAATATTGATTTCCGTTAATTATGAATTTTGAATATTAGTTATATAATTCAATTTTAAATTGTGAAGAAAATAGTAAAAATAATGAGTTTGGCAACAATAAGAGCGTGTTAAATATTTTTTTTAATGCATTCATATTTTCCAGAAGAGCTGCAAAAGTATCAAAAACAAAAAACAACGACCTTGTCATACTTTAGTGATTATTAAAAGACAGTAATTTGTGGATTAGTTACTTAACATTTCCAAATAAACTTGAAATTCGAATTTTAAAATTTCAGCAGTCAATAAGAAAAAAGGAAAAAATAATTATTCTTTATAAAAATCATTGACTGATTTAAACGTATCAACAAAACAAGTAAGATTAAATTTTACAATATGAATTACTTATAGATAATATATTTTTTGCAATTAAGAACAAACACTTCCGAATAAAAAAATGCTCGATTTTATTAGGAATAAAAAAGTGACGATATTATACCAAACATCAATTCTTATTACGAAGTGCAATTAATTTTCACAACAACGATTTCAACAGTTTTGATTTAGCAATTAAAATATCGGTTGTTTCTTTGATTGAATTTGTGTAATTTTGGACTATATCATGTTTGATTTCTTTCGCCAATTTAATTGTTGTCTAGAATATGAAAATAAAAAGAAAAAATAATAAAATGAATTAAAAAAACGAATAAGATAAAATACGCACCTGTTGATAATCATTCGAATAGACGATTGATTCGATTTCAGAAAATAATTTCTTATTCAGATTATTATTTAAATCAATTGATTTGAGATAGGTAATCAAATTATTAATTGAATTCTCTAGTCCGTTAGTGAATCGACTGAATTCGATTGCATAACTTTGATTTTTTGTTGATTGTTTAAGTTGTCTATGTGTTAAAGTAATTAAAATAAGCACAGTTGAAAACAGATCAGTGAAACAGTTTAAATCGCACAGATAAGTTGCAATTTGTTTGAAAGTATTATTACTGAAATTAAACTGTTTAAGAATTTCAATCTTATTATTCCAATAACGAAGTAATTGACTTAAATCAATTGGTTTCGCATTCTTCATTATTGAATTGATGTATTCAACTTGTTCTAACAAGGGTTCTAAATTGTTCGAATAATTTAAAAATATTTTTAATCTGGACACTGATTTACACAAGCTTAAATTACCAGTTAATTTTAATTCGTTCAAACCATTATTAATTGAAATATCGCTAACACCATTTTCGCATTTACTCAAAACATGTTGTTTTAACAATTCGACGGCTTTGTCCAATTTATTACCTGATTGTATTTCATCAGTCAATTCGATATTAACATCACATTTCGATACAACGTGCTCAACTGACCAAATAACTTTAAGAACTAATATCCTAATCTTAATTAATTTTAATGTTTCCTCAAACGTATTCTGTTTATCTTGTTTCAATAAATCACTTATTTTGCGATCGTAGGTGCGATAAATTGAATAATCACGATTATCGATAAATGTTCCTTGTTCGAGCTTTCGTTCAAGTGTTTCGATATTGATTGTACTCATCCAATTGTATAGTTGATCATAATTCCGTGTTGTTGATACAAAATCGTAATATATTTTTTCTAACTGTACTTGAAAATTTTGGATAGATTGATTCAGCCTTTTTTCTAATTTCAAAATTTCGATCACTTTAACAAAATTTCCATATTTATAGGAGAGTGATAAATAATCTAGTGTCTCTTGTGAATTAGTTTGAAAAAATTTATCTGAAGAATTAAGCAAATTCGAATAGGTAAAATAATTTCCAAATAAATATAATTCATTGAACACTAAGTAACTTAGAGAATCGTAAAGAATATATTTGATATCTAATTTCTCAAATGTTAAATAACTACAACTCGTTGCGCCAATTAAATTGTACAAATAAATAAGAAATACTTTTAAAGTATAGTTGGCATTACATTTGCGAATTGCTTTCTCTAAAATCAGAATCAAACTTAATATTAAATCATCATCTTGTTCACTATTTATTTCGTTTAGATAATAAACTGCAATTTGCAAATAAAAATCTCCATTATTGAATTCGGTTTTTGTAAAATTGTTCTTCAAATTTAAACTATTGTTGTAATAATTGACTAATTTTTCAAAATTTTGAATTTTATCTTTCTTAGTTTTATTTTTCAGATGGCCAGTTGTTTGTAATAATGCTTGAAAATTACTGTGCTTTATTAAATTCTCTTCATCTTTGATTTCGTTTGATTCTTGCACTTGTTGGCCAATTTCATCAATCAGATCACTAATCAATTGATTATCAAATTTATATTTTTCATTCAAATAGAAAAAATCATAGATAAATGCTTGCTTGATACCAAAAACTTCAAAATATTCGACAAGCAATCTGTCTATTGTAGGCAAATTATTAACGATTTCATTTTTGGCATAACTCAAATCATCCAATTCTTCAACTTGTTTGACTAGCTCTATACGAGCCAAATAGTATCCTCTAACCTTAAAATCACATTCTGGCTTGAGTTGTTCAAATAAATCAAATATTTTGATAACAAAACGATTTTTCTCGTTTGGAATATCATTGATTTTGATAATATCAATGAGTTTCAAATAATATGAGATCGCATCTGTATTTTTCTCAATCAAATTCCAATAAATATCAAATGCTTGATCAAACTTTTTTAATTCGAATAAATATTGAGCTTTTTGTTTATCAACAAAATTAATAGAATTATTCAATAGTTTACCTAATTTACCATCAATAACTTCGATTGCCTTATTGTAATCATTAATTTTATCAAGTATAAGTAAATATAATTCAACTTCGGCCGATTCTTTGAATTGATCATCACTTTCAAACTTTTCAACCATTCGTTTAGCAAGTGGATAAAGTGTGGTCTTTGCAATCATTTGATCAGAACAATTAATAGCTTGCATATAAATACTAAGCACAGACCAAAATCGATAAGATTTTTGAGGAAACGATTTGCTTAAATTCATTGTTATTGAATTCTGTTTTTGAAATTCCCCATCAATCGCGTAGGCCATGTAGAGTTGAGCGAATAAATCTTCGTTTGTAGGTTCTTTTCGAAATGCATTCTCATATATAGCGCATACTAGATCATTCAAATTTAGTTCGTAAAGACATAGTCGCAAAAATTTAAGTATACTAGTATTTGTGGGACAATCACTGATTACTTCATCGACATATTGTTTACTCTCTTTTGTATTACCCAAACGAACCAAAACAAGTGCTTTTAATGCTTTTGCTATAATTAAATTTTTTTTTTTTTTTAATAATTTATCGATTTCCTGCAAAGCCTTTTTGTTATTTCCGCTATCCAAATGATCTATTGATGAATAAATTAAGTTTGTTAAATTAAAAATTAATTAAAAATTTCAAAATAGAAAGTAAAATAAAAGAAACCTACCATAAACTATTCGTATGCGACGTTCGATTGCAGCATCGTTTTGTTTACTAGTGTTTGAATGCATGATTAATAATCTTTAATTTTTTAAATGTAAAATTAATATTGTTACTTTTGAAAAAATCTTCCTATCGACAGTCTATTATCACAGACAGTACTAATAATTCAAATGAACTCAAAGCGTTTGGTGAATATAGATCAGCACACATTTGATTGAATTCTAGGTGTATAAATAATAAATGAATCACAATTTTTAAAAGAAAAAATATTGATTATCAAATTAAAAATCCTAATGTTGTGAATCTTGGGCCTCTGATTTAGAAAAAAACACATGATTTCTTTTTTTTTTTAAGCTAAATGAAAACATATGATTTTAGTTTGTCGTTTCATGTATAAATAGAATGATAATCATTTTATGGCTAAGCGAATAAAAAAGCTATTTGTACACAAACACCGCGACGATTGTAAGATTTCAAACTGCGCTACCTTTTCGATTTTAATTAGACATCTTAACTAAACAAAAACACATTTAAAACTTTTTGTTTTTTTTTTCATATTATCATTTCAAAACGAAAGTTACTGAAATTTTTTTAATTTTCACATAAAATTGATTTAGCATAAAATGAATGAAAGTCGATTTTTGAACGGTGGACTTCAATCGTATAATGATGATAATTATCAGACAGAAACAAGTGTCACACAGGTAGAAAATTAATAATCATGCAATCATCAATCTAACTCATCTTCCTAATAGATTAAAATTGAACAAACATTACTCGAATTGTTCGATAAATCTAAAATCAAACATAGGAACGATCTTGATGAGTTACTTTATTTGTTTCGAGGTACCCATTTAAAATTTCTCGAAGAAAGTTTATTCACTCTTCACAGATCTTATCAGGCACTCGACTCGGCTAGGCCATGGCTTGCTTATTGGATTACAAATTCAATTGCTTTACTCGGTTATCAAGATTTACTTACAAAACACGCAATGAAAATCGCAAATTTTCTCAAAACTTGCGAGAATAAGGAAACAGGTGGATATGCAGGTAGTCCGGGTAAGTTTTTAGATTTTATCTTTTTAGATATATAAAATTTTCTCATTTATGTAAATTTTTTGAATTCACATTTAGGTAATATTGCACATTTAGCTACTACCTATGCAGCAATCAATGCACTTGTTACACTTAAGTCTAGGGACGCTCTTGAGACAATTGATCGCGAGCGACTGTATAATTTTCTTAAGCTTATGAAATGTAAAAATGGTTCATTTCGCATGCATTTCGATGGTGAAAAAGATGGTGATCTTTTTTTTTTAGGTTTATTGTCCTTATAAATTTCTAC
This sequence comes from Acarapis woodi, assembly GCA_023170135.1. Taxonomy (NCBI): domain Eukaryota; kingdom Metazoa; phylum Arthropoda; class Arachnida; order Trombidiformes; family Tarsonemidae; genus Acarapis; species Acarapis woodi. The sequence continues at coordinate 17,304 of BLXL01010060.1, forward strand.
CTTATTTTAAAAAAAATTCTTTTAATTAGTTCGCGGGGCATATTGTGCGATTTCAGTTGCTAGTATTTGTAATATTTTAGATGAGGATTTGATAAAAAACACAGCTGAGTGGATAGAAACATGTCAAACTTATGAGGGTATTAAAGAATTTTAAAAATTAAAAATCTCAAGATTAAAAAATGTCTCTATATCAATGATCAGGTGGTTACGGGCCAACACCAGGCATGGAAGCACATGGTGGTTATACATTCTGTAGTATTTTTTTTTCATTTACTTGACTAATGTTAAAATTTAAGAATAACGATTTTTTGCTTTCGTAGGTTCTGTTGCTAGTTTAATTATACTGAAAAAATGCAATCTTATTAAATTCGAACCGTTACTCAAATGGTTAGTCAAAAAGCAAATGGCCTATGAGGGTGGCTTTTGTGGTCGTAAGTATGAACATTTCAATTTAAATTTCTAATTATTATTTTGACGATTTTTTTATTTTCAGGTACAAATAAATTAGTTGATGGTTGTTACTCTTTTTGGCAGTGTGCAATATTTTCCTTGACACATTTCTATTTCGAAAAAAAAGGCAAGTGAAATTTATTGATTTTTTATTTTTTAAAAACTTGTATTTGATTGAATCGATTATTTTTCTTTTTGCACTTTTTTCATTTAAATACATTTAATAGTTGGTGAAAATTTAGATGAATATTTGTTTGATCATAAAGCGCTTCAAGAGTATGTTTTATTATTTTGTCAAAGTAAGCAAGGTGGCCTTCGAGACAAACCTGGAAAAAGTAGAGATCTTTATCATTCTTGTTATGTATTGTCCGGTCTATCAATTGCTCAAAACGGTCCTTTTCGAAAATTTATACTCGGTTCACCATCAAATGAACTAGTGAGTCTTTTTTTATCAATAAATATTCACTACTTAATTATGTTTATTTATTTATTTATTTTTTTAGGAACCTATCGATTCGAAATACAATCTAACACTTTCATCGTTGTGTACAGCTAAAAAATTCTTCGAGAAATAGATTTTTTTAAATTATTCATATATAAATATATTACTTGTACAAATAGATTGGTGGCAAATATTTTATTAGAAATGAGTTTATCTATTTATACGATTGGCAACTATTTTTTTAATTTTAATATTTTACACCTCTTTGTAGTAGGAAATGTCAATAATAAGTTTAATATAACATAATCACACCTTCTGGATTTTTGTTTTGCAGAGTTCTGATCTTTCGTCTTGAAAATGGCCTCCTGGTGATTATAAATATGAGTAGTATGTTGAACAAAAATAGACCTAATGCAATTACAACCAAAAAATAACTATATCCTAGCCATGCTAAATTGGTTGATGACCATCCATCGTTTATTTCATCTTGAGTGAGCACATTTTTCCTGAGCTTATTACGATATTGTATAAGAAAACTAATGCATGCACTCATACAGAATAAGGCTAATTTTTATCATGAAAAAGATTTATTAATCTTTTAGTAAATTTTTTTTTTTTTGGTAAATGATATATACAGATTAAATTCGAATCAACAATCTGATTAGCTGATAGCTCGTTAGTCGTGATCACCTCAAAAATTTTTCTTGCTGATAATTCTATTTATTTGCTCATTTTAATCATCAGTCAATTAAAAATTTAAATTGATATTTTTTTTAACTTACCTCCTAGACCATTCCATACGAATAATCCTTGTGGACCGACAATGTTTTCGATTGGTGTCATTACCGTATTAATGATTGAAAAGAGTGAAGAAATCTAGTTTATTTAAAAAAAAAAAAAAAAAAAACAATGAAAAATCTTTAGTTTATTAATTGTAAATGCAAAATAAGTAATTTTTAGAACTTACGATTCCAAATAAAATGGCAATCGAAACACTCAGAATTGTGAATAGCCACAGGCCAAACGGTAAAAAGCTCGGGTTTTTAATCAACTCTTCTTTTACTATGGAATAAGAGAAGAATAATGAATTTTTTTAATTCGAAAGAAGTATTATAAAAACTCACTCCACATATTTGTTATTCTATCACCAAATCCATAATTTAAAATTTTTGTACATTAAAAGAGTCCAAAATGTATTTCACCCCGAAATTTATTTGTATCGTTTGCTTTCTTAAGATTTTGACCTGTTGAATTAAGCAAATTAAATCGAACTGGTCTAGCTGTAAGCCAACTAAAACAAAGATTAGATTTTAAATTAAATAATGTAAAAAAATGATTTACCTTTGTGTTGCCAATGATGCAACAAGAAGTGTTAAACAAAGACAACAAATAATAAATGTGAGAAATGTGAAAATTCGTTTTGAATGTTCCATGATCGCCAATAATTGTTTTTCACCACATCAAACTAGATTCTGTTTTTTTCTTATCTTTAATTTACAAAGATTTTATTCTATTTTAAACTGATTTCATTGTTCGTTAGATCTATTTGATGAATTTATTGATCTTTTAAATAAATTTTGGTAATTCAATTGTAATGAATTTGATATAAGAATTTAAAAAAAACTGTTGAAATTAAATTTTTTTCACTTTTTTTTATTTATTTATTTATTGAATATCACTAGTGTAGAGCTTATCTTTCGAAAAAACTAAAAAAAATCGTTATTAGTATACCTGAGCTATCACAACGTTTATTTATTGATGTAAATGTTTTCCCTAAATCAGATTACATAATTAATGAAAACAAGTTTGGAACATATATAAAAAAAAAAAATTTTTTCAAAAATTCAAGACACACAATAAATTATTTATAAGAAATAATCAATTATCTTTAATCTTGATTCGATATTTGATTGTCGAAATGATGAAAAAAAAAATCATTTTGAAATTCATAGTAAATAAAATCAAACAAAAAGGCAAGTGAACATTGAAAATGGTCTGGACTGTCGTAATGGTAACTAAAATGGCAAACAGCTAAAAAAAAGAATAGGGGTGCGTTTTAAGTTGGTTGTAGCTGACTTACACAGCGTACTGGTATAAACGTATATTTTATGATCTTTAGATGCAATTTTTAGCATAAATTTCTGCTCATTATAATCATAACAATGCTATACTAACAAATTATGCATTACCTTTCATTTTGAATCAAATCCTAGTTGATTATTCGTACTTATCAACCATATATTTTTTTCTAAATTCATAACTCAATTTTAAAAAATTTTTTTTTCATTCTCTTATCTCAGATACATGATTAATCAAAAAACTTTTTTGATGTTGGGCTAAAATATAGAAAATTTCGGATGATTAAAGTTTAAAATTAATCGCAATTTAATTAATTTAGAAAATTATACTTTTTATAACAAATAAAAATTCAATATATTTTATGGTAATTCATATAAAATTTGAATCTTTTATTGGGTATCAATTTATTCCATTTGAATTCTTCAAATTGAGATTTTATTCATTTTTTAGAATTTTTCATTGAGAAAGAATATTATAGATTTGAAAAAATATTGTCTAAAAAATATTTTGAATAAAAAATGTAAATTTTTTAATTTTATAAAACACACGTCCAATAGATTTTGAAGTAAGAAAACTTGACTGGCTTGTAAATGTAATGCGAAAATAAATTGGTCAAAATACAATCGAGCATATTATTTAATCACTTCAAAAAAATTTATGGAAATCATTAGTGTTAATTTCAATTTTTAATACATATGATAACATATAAATATTTTTTTCAAAGTAAAACATCAAAATACATTTTAATAATAATTCTTAAAGCAATTTATTTTAAAAAATTATTTAATTATAAAAAAACAATATTAAAAATTGTCACTATTATGTTCTTACAAAAAAATTTGTAATGCTAAAATAATTAACTTATATCAGGTAGTGAAGTTTTTGAACAGTTCTTTTTGCTAAAATTTGAATCACTAAGACTTAATTTATTGCTATTCGAATGGATATTATCAAGATAAATTGCCTTATCAAATATATTATTATTATTCTCAATTTTAAATAGCAAATGTGTGTTGTCTAATGATGGGGCATATTGATAATTTGTAAACTTATCTAATCTTTCTCCTGAATTTTCAATTGTGGTCACAAATTTGTTTGATTTTTTTGTGTTGTAATTAACTTTTTCCATTGCACCTATCTGAGAGAATTTAAAATTTTTAAATTAAAATCAAATAAAATACTATGAAATACCTGAGAAGTTCGGACATGGTAAGGAAAACACTTATTAAATCTTGAATTAGGCCATGTAAGTATTAAAAAAAAAAGATGAGCTCTTATGATCACAATATTTTCAAATGCATATACGATTTGTTCTCTCTGATATTTAGGTATTACAAATGTAGCAAGTAGTATTGTAATTGGTAGCGAAACAAACCTTATAATAAATGATAAACTATTAATTATAGTTATGTCTAAAAATAACTAATAATGAATAAAAAGAAAAAATACAGGCTAAAAACTTACCAAACAAAATACATAGTATAAATAATATAAAAAAAACCTTTTTTAGTAGGATACAATTTTACAGTTTTGAAGAGACTTAGACTAAACCAGATTAAACCAATCAATCGAAGTATAATTAAGCAATAACCGATCCAGCCTTCATAAACATATAGAACTTCTGCAGGGTCAAAACACTAAATTTTTGAGAAAAATTTCATTTAGAATTGTCAAAATTAATTTCATCACCGAAATTCGAACTTACACATTGTTCATAAAAGTAAAGAAAAAAAAAACAAAGAGCATAAATAGTCATAAAAATCGTTATTTTTATAGATGTTTTTGTTTTTAATCTGGCCCTTGTAACGGTATATCCTTTTGCAATAAGAATTAATAAAAGTAGGAACAGCAGATTACTTATTACAGCGAATCCTCTGCCTTAAACATTAGAAAATTAAAAATTTATAGCAAGTGAAAATGTGACTAAAAAAATTTATCTATACTCACCTATAGTGCGATTATATTTGATTGCAAATCCAAAGTTTGAGTAGTTATAATTGTATTGAAATAAAAACGATAGGCCTAAAAATTCGAATAATACAGAAGCGATAAATATTTTATATGTTACGTGAAAGTATTTTCGCTCGATGAGTTTTACACTTTGCACAATAATGGCAATTAATATTAAACTGTAGATGAATAGTGATATTATATTTGTCGGAAATACCGCTGCACAAAAGGGAATATTTAGTTTGCAGTACGGTTAAGGGAAAAATTTTTGTTTATTTGTTAAATAAATAAAAGTAATCAAATTTAATAAATCATAATTGAACAAAAATCATAATTGATACAAATAAATTATGATTACCGTATTCATCTGCGCTAAAATGTCGTAACCATTGAGAACGTGCATTTAACAATGTTAAATTGTAATATAAATCTAACCCTTTAGTCGATTGACAATTCGCAACAGCCAAAAACCACCATCTTTCACGACTTGTTTTAAACTCCGCTATACAAAAGCATTGCAAATACTGGACACGGTCAACTGCAAATTTGGTACAATTGATAAAATTGCTTTTTAGTTTTATGATTTGAGATGAATCGGGACCAAACACATTATATTTTTCGGAACAAATCTGAATGAAATGAATAAGAAAAAATTGATCAGTTATGATTGACATGATTATTTTCAAAAAAAAAATTTTTTTTTTTTTTTCAAGAAAATCTAATGATAAAATCAATTAAAAGAAAATAATATTTTATGCATTTAAAAACTAAGAGAACAAATGAGAGGATTCTTTAAAATTATACAGATTGATCTAATTGTAATCAGAAAGAAATTTATCAATAAATTTACAATAAACGAAAAAAAAATTTATTTCGAGTATCGTTTGCATCATTTCAACTGTCAATTAAGAGATCGAATGAAAAATGACAGAATGAAGATGTAGACTTCAAGAAAAAATTTCTTAACTAACTAATAAATTTCATGCATATTCATTATCTCGTAGCTAATTACGATCATTAAAAGCAAACCTGAATTAGGATCAAAGAATCGAAATCACTTTTTCTAAGCGGAACATTTCTGAACAAAAAAATTATTTTTTACATTCAATCACTGAGTTTATTTTCAATAAAGACTTGAACATGAATTTACATTGTTTCATTTTTTTTATAAATCAAGACTTGTTACAACATGAAGTTTGTAATTCTTCATCATCATTTAAATCCGTATCTCTTTCAACTTGATATAGTTTATGCAATTTAAATGCATCGAGTTTTCTGATTCGATAAACTGTGCTTGCCAATTTTTCAGCAACTGTGTCGAACATTTCATTTATACCAATATTTGTTTTACAAGATATCTTTACAACAAAAAAAATGAAAAAAATTTTATAACGTGTTCACTAATTTGATTTTAATATTCGAATAATCTATTATAATAAATTATACCTTAAATACACCATCAAACTTTGGAAATTGCTCTAAAAATAAATCAATGTCCTCATCAGTCACTTCATAAGGAATAAGATCACATTTATTGGCAACTAGATAAATTCGTGCATTTTCAGCCAAACTTAGTATTTCCAGAAGGTGTTGACTTAAGCAATGAAACGAGTCAAGAGAATTCAAACTAAACACAAGTAGAGCTGCTTCGCTGAATTTGTAATAGCTTGATGTCACACTTGCAATTCGTTCTAAACCCCCTGAATCGATGAAAAAAAAGCACGTCAATCTTTACATTATAAAATGATAACTCTAAAAAGACAAATTCTTGTAAATTACCTGTATCCCACAAACACAACTTTATCGGCCTTAAACCTTCAATTTCAAATCTTTTCGAATAAAAATCAAGACCTAATGTGGATTTACGATTTTCAAAACTACTTTTACCTGTGTTATCCACGAATGTATTATTAGTAAATCGTCTAAAACGAGAATAAAGAATTTTTTAGACTTTTTATTAATAAATAAAACATAACAAATTACAAATAGAGTATCATAAAATAAAATTTACCTTAGAATACTTGTCTTACCTACTCCGTATTCGCCTACTAGAATAACTTTAAGTTCCGGTGTATTAGTGGATGCCATTTTCGAATAATATCTTTCAATTTTTTAGATCTTTTTGCTTTAATACCACTTTAAAAGACTAATTCTTCAACTTACTTTTTTATAATAAATATGTCCATTATTCAAAATAAATTCAAAAAAATTTTTTTTTTTTTTCCTTTTATAAAATTTTCTACAATAAATTTTAATCTGATTTTTTAGTATTGAAAGTACTAATCCAGCGACGAATGAGTTAATTAAAATTTTTGAATTATCTGTACTTTTAGTACAATTGTGAAAGCGTTAATAATCATTGAGGAATATATTTGAATTTTTTTTCTTTTCCTGAAAATCACATATTAATTTTTAATTATTTTAATTTATGATTGATATTATCATGATCAAATAAAATTACTGAATCTAGAAGAGTTGTTTATTAAATTTCAAAAACAAACATTTTGTTTTAGATAAGGCGCATTTTTTAAAAAAATTTTTAAAATATATTCAGAAATTTGAAAGACAAGATTTTTTTTTTACGGATCTTCTTGATTTTCTCGACTCTAAAAAAGTCTTTTAATTAATCAAATTCAATCTCAAAAATATTAACCATTGGACGCTTTTATTTTATTTTGACTTAATATCAACTAAAAATTATAAGAAAAAAAAATCAAAATATAAACTATATCTATAAAGCGTATAAAACATTCATTGAAAATAATTTTTTAAATAAATCAAAATAAAAAAAAAATTATTTAAATTAAATTTTTTCGAAAAGTATTTGTTTGAAAATTTTATCGATTTCTTCCGGGAATAGTTTTTTTGCATCGATTTTTTTTACCTATGATACGAATTCAAATAATCATAATATGGAATTTTTACGAATAAAACATATAAGAAAATTTTTTATTTATTAACTTGATTATTAATTAATTTTTTGAGTCCAAATTTAAGAAATTTTTAGGTTATTTTTTTCTTAATTTCTTAATTTTTCAAATAAAGAAAATAATCAATTTTAAAATTATAATCAAAATCTTACACTGTTTGACTTATAGACTTTTGGCCACTGTTCATCAGAGTCATAATAGAGTAATAAATCTACATTCGATTTTTCTTCCTAAAATAATGTGAAAATATGATTTAGATTTTTTTTATTTTGTCTCACGATTTTTTTAATTTTTTATTGATTAATTTGTGAATCTTATTTGTCAATAAATTATTATGTGCACAGAAAGTTTTTAAAAAAAAATTATTTTGTCTAGTTTCAAAATGATAGAGATTTTTAATTATGTGCTAAAGAAATATTCTATATTAATTTTTAAATAAAACTTACATAAGGATAAGTAATGTTAAAAATGAATTTACCATCTCCTGAGAAAAAACAGAATCGCACCAAGAAGTGCCAATTGTTATTGGTTTGAAGTCTGTCAATCACTATTTTACCTATTACATTGTCAAAGAATAGGAAAATGCTGATGATCATCAAAGCTCTAAACATTATTTTTGTACTTTGATATCGATAATTACTATCATAAAATTCATGAACATATAATTTCATTGAATGATTAGCAAATTATTTCAAATAGTCAAATTTTTTTCACATTTTGTTGATTGTTGTGAATTAATATTTATTATATTGCGCCTGAATTACGAGTCGTCTATGAATTAAATTTCTTTAAATTCATAAGTATCCATTCTATTTTGAATTAAAATATATTTTGGTGAAAATGATTTTGTTTTAATTTCTGCGTTTTTTTTTTGGCAAACAAATTATTTACAAATTAATTAGGCTATCGAAAAATCACAAACAAAACCAGAAAATTAAAATTTTTAAAATTAAAATAACCACATATGTTTCTTAAAGATTCGATAACAAACGTAAAAATTTTTCTGAATTTAAAATTTCAAATAGTTGGTAATTATGTGCTGAAAGTAGGTTTAGAAAAAGTATTTTTTATTAAAAAAATTTCATAAATATTAATCTATATCGACTAAGATAGCGAATAAAAATAAAATAAGATTAATGGTAGCCATTAGAAACATACGACAAAAAAGTTTTTGTTTGTTGTGAGTTATAAATTATGAGTTGTTTATTGTTAGTACTAAATAAATAACATATTTCATCACTATTGTTTAAAAGAAATTTATATTTTAATAATATATTTAATATTGATGAGGAAACATGGTAACTAGACTATTTAAGAATTTCATATCTAAAATTTGATTTTAATTTTTTTTTTTATAATTGAGTATATTTCTCTTGGATTGTGTTCTTTTAATAAAATAAATTTGTATATTTTTTGATTATAATTTACAAAAAACGATTAAAAATTTTTTTCAATCATCTTACCTTCGCAACCTGTTTGTTATTAAGTTTGTAACTAAATTACAGAATATAATTTATATATATAATTTATTTCAGAAGAAAATTAATAATTTGTATTTCGATTGGTATAAAATTCCGATCAAATGTTTCTTCATTTCCAAAATATCCGAATTAGATCAAAGATTTTTAATTTTTTTCATAAAATTTGTATTATATTTAAATATTTTTTATAGTATTTGAAATTTAATAGATAAAAAAAATTAAAGTTTTTTGATTTAAATATTTCAAATCTATAAGTTATTACATGGCATGAAAACTTATTATATATGATATTTTCAGGAAGTCTAATATAGAAATTCTCACAAAATTTTTAAATATAAGATGATGAAAAATTATTTTTCTATTGAAAATGCTAAAATGATTCTGAAAAAAATTCTAAGAAAGTCAATTTAAATTAATTTAAATACAATTTGTAATTAAAATTATTTTGTTTTTTTGAATGAAATATCGAATTTATAATATTTTTGAATCAAAAAATGAATTGAATATGCTCTCATAAATTAATCAATTATGATTTAAAAGTAAAATTTGAAAGTAAATCGAAAATTTTTAAGTCTTTGTCAATTTTAATTAAGCTCAAATAATACACACTATTTCAAAGATTTCATTTCCTTTTTTTTTATATAAACGTTTTCAAACAAAATTGAAAAATCATTTTAAAATTGAATCTATTCGAAAATTTACACGCTGTTTCACAAATATTATGGACATTCTTTGTAAAATTTAAAATTTTATTCTTTAATATTCAAAATTACATCGGAAGAAATATGCTGATTTCGAAATTTAAAATAAATGTTAAAGTAAAGATAATTGACAAATAATGAACAAAAAAAAAATTAGAATAACAATTATTTCAACAAAATTCAAATTGGAATTAAATGAAACAAAAATAATCAAAAATTATTATGTTTAGTAAGCTAAAAATCAAAAGAAAACAATCTGATGATTAATTTAGAAAAAGAAAACTTATTTAAGCAAATATCTTAATCTTGATTTTCGTATAAATAAATTTTTCGATAAATAACCAAAAAAAAAACTTATTGATTTTAATCAATAAAATATTCCTTCTTCTTGTAACAAAATGTGAATTTTCTATTTATTGCTTTTTTTGAAAAATTGAATGCATTTAATTGAAAATTTAAAAACCATTTTCTTCAAATTGAAATGTGTTATAGTTTAGAGAGTTTTTCTTATATTCTCTGCAATATAAAATTTTTGAATTTTAATAAAGTTTGCATTTTCATTTGAAATTCCATTAATGATTATTTATTTGAATTAATAAATTTAAAAAATTGAGTTTCTATGTATACGACTTTTTTTATAAGAAAATTCATCTAATTGTCATTTTTCAAATTTATTTATTTTTTTTTTTTAATTATTATCTAGCCGCTCGATTTTAGATGAAAAATATTCTTATAAAAATGCAGTAAATTTTTAAATTAATAACCATTATTGATTGAAATAATCTCAACTTCATGATAACAAATAGTAAATATGTTTTTTTATCAATTTACTAATTTATAGCTGGCAAAATTTTTGTGAAATCGATAAATCTTATTCGGAATACGATTATCTAAAATCTTGCAAACATTTTTGAACTTAAGAAATGAATTGCTCCAAATTACGTGCCCTTCGCTCATCCTTCAAAGAAAATTTGGACATAAGACAAAATTTTAAATTTATTCAATTTTGTAGAATTCAAAAATTTTTTTTTTATTTTTGTTAAATTTATTGTTAATTTTTTTGATTCCACATTTAATACGGTTTGAAATTTAAAATAATTCGAAGATGAAATAAATTTACACGTAATCGATTCAATTTATCAAGATATATTTTAAAATATTTATCGATTTGCAATTTTAGTTGATATTTCGTAAAGATGGATAGTAATGATCAATGGAAAAAAAAAATTTTTTTTAGATATAAAATAATTTTTTCTAGTTAAAATCATATTGATTAGATATGTTTGATTTATTTTAATTCCAAATATGAATTCTAAAATTAATCTATAACTTTTGAAGTCTCTAACATAAGCAAATAAATTTCATATATAGTTTAATCTGTATATATAGTAAATTTTAAACTTACTAAAATAAATCACAAAAATTTAAAACAATACTTATTCAAGGGTGATTTAAGAACTAATTAAAATAATAAAAAGAATTAAAATGAAAAAAGAATCAAAACACTAATTACTTTTTGGCACCAGTTTGTCAAATCGGTTAGAGTAATTAATCCATCATGGTCTTCATCAATTTGCTGTTTTTTAAAAAAAAGCAGAAAGATTAGAATTAATTATTACTTACCAATAGAATGCATTTATTATTATTCTTAATGTTTAGATTTATTTGATGCACCTTTTATTAATTCGAAATTTTTTCTTGAAATTCAAATTTCTTCAAGTATTTTCCCAAGTTTTTTAGAAATTATTCTGATCATATTTAGATAATTTCTCAATAATTTTTCAATGTGATTCTGGTATTCATATTTTTTATTTGGATTTATGTTATCTTATGGCAAGGAATAATAAATTTCATAACTGATAAATACATAACAGACCGCTAATTCTCTTTTTGCTTTGTTTTCGTGGAATCTAATTTGACTTAAAATTTTATTTTCTAATTAATAATTTGATTACACAAGATTGCTAAAATTTATTTCAATTCAACTAATTGCTTGAATCTGAATTCCTGATTCGACAAATAAAAATTTTATGATATCAGTTTGTAAAAAAAGCGATTTCTCAAATTTATATCATTTAGCTTAAATTATTGATTTTGAAAAAAGTTTCAATTTATTTCACAACAATTATACTCACATCGAATATCGCGTCTACATGTTCTTGTGCACTAGAATTGTTGACTATAGGAATCGTAGAATCACCTATATAAAAAAATAAACAAAAATTTTTGTTGAAAAATCGATTATAATCGGATTTTTGAAATTTTAGATTTACAAAATAATCTTACCTAACATATCATAGATAGCTTGAGTGATGGCTAGCATCTCATTTTTACTGATATAGTTATCAAAATTTTGGTCGTAAAGTTTAAAAATAAATGATAATTTTTCATCGATTCCGCCTTTTGAAATGCCCGATAACATTACTATGAGATCCTTATTATAAATTTGATCAAGATCAATTGCAAATTTATATCAATTTAAAAAATTACAAAAAAATTTTAAGTTAAAATAAATTCAAAATGATAGATTACCTCGAAGCTAAGATATTGTTTTTTTCCACTCGATTTTTTTACACTTTGAAACACGTAATGTGCGTATTTGCTTGCATCTGTTTCAAACAAAAAAATGTTAATTCGTATTGAAAATGTTCCCGATTTCATTTTTGATTTTTAAAAATGAATTTTTTGATCAAGTTTAAATTACTAATGAATCAGAAGTTTAATTTCTATTCATTAGAGAATTAAAAATAGGAATTTTTGTATACTTTATTTTCTACAAAAGACAAATAAAAATTTTATATTTCTAGAATATTTTATAATATTATTTTAATAAGACAGATTCATCTAAAAGACTGAAATATAAAAATTTTTTCATATAATGTTTATATCGTTCGAAATTCGAAATTAATTAACCAATACCAATAATTAGTATTGGGATTGGATTTTAAATCTGAGCAACTCATTTTATTTTTTTTTTAACATTTTAATACTGATCGATTATGAATTATATTGAATCATTTCAAAATTCAATTTAAAATTTTTTAAAATATAAAATTTTAACAAAATATGATATTACCTCCTTGGGGAAAGAATTGCGAAAAAATTTGTTTGAAAGTATCTTCATCTACTTCTCCACCTGGACATTGCTAATTATTTGTAATTAGTTACATATATTTAAACCAAAAAAGATTTATGAAATAGATCAATATGAGAAATAACAAAAAAAAAAGACATAATTTCATGAATTAAAACACAATTAAAAAATATGTCAATTTTATTTATTCAAATGCAATTTATGACAAGAAGCCAACCTGCTTGAATCCTTGATAAAGCATTCTGATTTCATGCTTAGTGAAATTTGTGATTTTACAAAGTTGATCCAACCTATTAGGCTGATATCTCATCGGCAGATTTAAACTAGCCTCTTCAATTTTATTATCTGAAAAAAGACAAATTTTTATCTTAAAATTTCGTATAACATATTAATTTTTACCAGTTTGAAAATATCAACTGTGATGGGAGCACAAAAATAAAATTAATTTGATGTTGTGAGCAAGTGATTAAAATTTTCTAAATCAAATAAGATATTCGGTGGCTATTTACAAAATAAACATTCTATATATGCGAAACTTAGGCTAATTTCACAACTACCTTCGTAACAAAGCAAAAGGCTAAAATTTAATTGAAGAATAATCTTTTTAAGTGGTTGATTCTTCTGGATTCATCTGAGAAAAAAAATTTTTTTTGTGAATTTTATTTAATCAAAAATATAATTTAAAAAATTTAAATCACTGAACTAAATACTTGAATTATGATAAATTAAAGTTGCAAGATTACGTAAAACTAATTAATTTGAGAAAAAATTACGATTGAATTATTTTTCGCAAATAATTTGATTATTGGAAAAAAGATTCATTTTAGATTGCTGCTATGAAAATTCTGAAAGCAATTATGCAAAAATTTATAAATTTTTAAGCTTGCTTTAAATTTCGATTCATTGTTATAAGCCTTGTTATTTAAAGACCAAAAATAAAAAGAATTTGAATTTTTCAAATCAGAAATACGACTATTTCCAAATAATCAAATAGCTAATATTGATTTATTAATAATTAATTTATGAAAATATATGATATAATTACTTTTTTGTTCTTGCTACGAATCTGTTAAATAGCACTAAGTTAAATTTCAAAGATTTACTTGATTTACTACAAGATTATTAATAAAAATTAAGGACGTGATAAGACATAAAATAAATATCATTTCAAATTAATGCTAATTTCAAAGTTAATAAAAGAAAGCTTATTTGCAAAAATTTTTTGGCTTCTTTATTCAGACATCTTAATGATGTTTGTGAACTTCACATCAAAGTTATTTTTCAATTTTCACGTTAATAAATAATTAGCATGTCGAGCCGACGTTTAATTAATTTTTTTTTTGTTTTGAAAATTGATAAAATATAATTAAGTTAAAATTTATTAGATTTATAAAAAAAAACTAACCTTCTTTTGTGTATCTATTGAACATAGTTATTACGATGAAAAGTCAAAAAATGTTTAGGGTGTAGTATGTAATTAGAGTTGGCCAAAAAAGAAGCTGCATGAAAAAATTCAAACTATATCTAGATGTATGATTGACATGAATAAAATTAAGTATACAAAAAAATTGTCTTGAATTCATTTGGAAACAGGTCACATATTAATTTGACATCTAACTTTCGAATCAATTTAACAATATTTTGAATCTGATTATATCTTGACAATTATTTGCATGATTTGATATTGATTAAGAAAAGGTATTGAGAAGAATCACCAAAAAAAAAAAATGATAATTAAGATAGACGAGCTAAATTATAAAATAGTATTGATAATACAATTTGCATGATTAGTAGAATATAAATATAAGCAATAAATTAATAAAAAATTAGTTAGTCTGCAATCTCAAAGGTTGAATTGTCGAACGCGAATTTCGGATTTAAATAATTACCCTTTTTTTTTTTTTCAAAATTTGATGTCTTTTAAAATTAAAAACAACAAACATAGATTTTTTAAATTGGAATAGATCAAATAAATTATACACATTTACCTAATGAATATTGCTTCTAATTTTATTAAGCGAATTAAAACTAATCAATTTGCGAACAAAAATAAAATTTGCATAAAGCATACACGAAATCTTAAAATTTCAATACTACGGAGCACAAAATTTGGATGCACGCAGTATCCAGAAAATCCATTATCATTTCAATCTACGCATAAATTATCCATTTCATGCATTAAATGATCACCTAATTGAATTTACTTTTGCTTTAATATAAATATCATTTATAAATTAAAATTCTTTTTTCAAGAACCATTTTAAAAATAATATCTGAACGAAATACAAATTTAAAGACGTTAACATGTTTTATACGATTTAGATATAATCAAATGTTAATTTTTGATACATTTCAAAGTAGATAATGGTAGCTTGTTTACGATTAGAAATTGTTTTAAAAAAAGAAAGATGCGCAATTCTGAATTAAAAACAGCGCTCAAAATTCAAATTGATTATAAATAAAAAACCTAAAATTTTTAATAAAAAGTGAAAATTTTAAAGGTTCGATGACAATTTATGTGCAGAAAATTTATTTAAAATTTAAAGAAATTAGATAATTTTATTAAATTTTTTCTATCCAATTTTTGAATTTATATTACAGATTAAGTTTTTATTTTTTTAACTAAAACGAACGTCGTATTAAATGCAATTAAATAAATCTGCAAAATTACATCAAAATAATTCAAAGTTATTTAGTTATTATATATAAAGAAGTGATTGAAAACAAAAGATTTAATAGTACAAATTAAATGAAAAAACGATTAAAATAATAATCAAAACGACATTTTTTTTTAAATTGATTCACTGATTACTTAGTTTTAATTTGGCGGATTTTTCACCTAAATTTATCATTATTTTTATTTATTTGAAATTTTAGTCCAAAATAAAAACTTTAGATTAATTAATTATTCATTGATTTTAATATTTAAATTAATATATGGATTTTTAAATTTAAATAGCA
This sequence comes from Acarapis woodi, assembly GCA_023170135.1. Lineage (NCBI taxonomy): Eukaryota > Metazoa > Arthropoda > Arachnida > Trombidiformes > Tarsonemidae > Acarapis > Acarapis woodi. The sequence continues at coordinate 33,392 of BLXL01010060.1, forward strand.
AATATCAGAAAAAAAAAATTATGAGTTAATATTCAACTTTATTAATTTTTTTAAATTAATCCTAACTTTTTCAAAATCCGACTTTATAAATATTGATTGATTTTTAAAATTAAAAATTAAATAATGAAATTCTAAATTACAGCACTTGAGATTTCCTGACACTTATGAAAGTGCTTTCCTAGTCATTAACACAGTTTAAGTGGTCTTTTGGGTATTTAAAGGTTTACATGAAAATAAAACTAAGATTCAGAGAAATGATTCGATTTTTCAAATCGAATACATTAATTTATTTCCTTCTTCGAATTCGCCTACGTTTCAATAAAAAGAAAGTTAAACAAAAAATTTCATTTGATAGACAAATTTATTTGTATTATGAGTGCATCCTTCTGATTTATATTTTAAGAAATATTAATTGGTAGAAATAGGAAGAAAGCAATTAACATTGCGTGATGGAACAAATTGAAATGGATAAATAGAAATTGTCATCATCTTGACTGCACATTTCAAATTTATTGATTGTAAACATATTTTATTATATAAATTTTAAAACAATATTTTCTGAATACGATCTTTAAATTCTTCTAGAATAAAAAAAGATTTTAAATTTAAGTTGATTTACTTAAAAGTAATGAACCTATAAAATGAAAAATTTTTGTAGGTTTGAATTTCATTTGATTTATAAAAATCTGCTAAACTAATTTGTTATTGTATCGGTATTAATATTTTCGAATGTGTGTATAAACAAATTATAAAAATTATGTAATCTTGTAAACTATTTCGGTGTTTTATGAAAGATACGAAGATTTTAGGAAATGAACATTTAAGAATTTATTTGCTGCAGAATGTACCATGTAATTTCTAAACGCCGAATTAAATGTCAGTCTTGTTAGTTTAAATTTTACTTTTTTATTTATTTCGAATTTTTCTCCTTTAATTAATGTTTTGAAATAAGTTTTTATGTATATTCAGAGAAAAATTAATTTTCCCCATTCAAAATTTAGTATTTATATTAATGAATTTTAATTTCTAATCAAAATATAGGGCATTTTTGTAATAATTTTTATCTTTAAAAAGGAAGACTTATATAGATAAAAAATTAATTCATCTGACCAAAGAAAAATTCAAAAAAAGGTTTAATTACTGTCAAGATTTTTTCGAACATCTGTTTAGAAAATTTCAAATTTTTTATCAAAGGCATCAAAAACACTTATTTGTGGACTGAATAAAAATCTGAATTTAAACTTTTTTCGTTCGAGAAATGTTTTAAATTAATTAAATATGAATTATTAATCAAAACAAGGTTATGAATATAAATTTTCATATGAACAAGTGTTAAGCTAAAAAAAATGCATGAAAAAAAATAATTTAAGCATTCAGGTTCTTTACTTTTAAGAATGCGTACTGAAAAATATTTATAAATAAATGTAAATTAATTAGTTTGACTAAACAAGTGCAGCTTTGGTACATCAGAAAAACTTATTTCTACATTGTCCTCTAAAATGCCAAATTAATCTACGTGAAATTTTTTTTGTAAAAGATTTTTGGTATAAATATTTCAGAGACTATTTCATTTACAGCATTTATTTTATAAAACTTAACGTATCACCACATTGATTTTTTTATCTTAATTTCAAAAAATTTGATTCTTAAACTTTTGTTATCAAAGTGCTCTAAAAAATTTTCAACAAATTTTTCTGACTAATATAATCTTTTAAAATTTAAAAATGTTCAAAAGAAATAATTCCTTTATTTTTTCTGTAATTATGATGATATTATTGAATGAATCTGCTTATGCTTATTTTGAAAACGAAACGAAAGAGATTAAAAAAAATATTTGTGTCGAAATTAGCGATAATAATTTTTCGAAAGAAGATGCTACGGATCTTTGTATTACAAGACTTATTTATCTTGTTCAAAATTTGAAAGGTAAGAAAGAGTAACAACACGTGAAATTCAAATTTGTTCGATTAAACGTTAAAATTAAAAATTAATTGTTTTTTTAATAGATGAATTGAATAAAAATATGAAATTGTATTCGAATAGACGATACTTATTCAAGCGACCATTAAAATCAATCGATGATGAAATTAAAAGGAATTCAATTGATTCTTTACATGGTCTAACTTTAGGTTAAAACTTAAAAGTTTATGTTATTTAAAATTTGAAAGGCAGTAAAATATTAAAAATCATATAAAATCGAAATTTAAATATCAAAAGAAAATTATGAAAAAATTCAAGAAAACTAAATTTGCATTTTAGACAATCAATTCGTTCATTCAGCTTGAAATCTCGAAAAAGTCGTAATGTAAATTAATTAGATAATTACATTGAATACGATAAAATTTATCGTTTAATCAATTTTTGTAGACTTTTGTACGAAGAAAACTGCAAAACAAACAAAAAAAAACCTATAGACAAATATTAGATTTTAACTTATAAAATATGAATAAAATTAAATCGATAAATCATCATCTTGAAAACAAAATTTAATTTTTCATTAGGTAAAAATT
>BLXL01010061.1:0-15837 GCA_023170135.1 Acarapis woodi
TTTGAGTGATTGGAATTAATCTGTCGCGCATTATTTCATTTTTGAAAAAATGAATTAATATCAAAACAGATTTTCAAAGCAAAATAACTATAAAATGAGTGAGTTTTTCATGTCTAAAAAATTCCAAATTATTAGATTTTGATTATTTGAGAATTCAGTTGAACATAATTGAAATATTTAAAATTTTGAAATTATATACTTTATTTAAATCGGGATTTGATAAATTATAGATACAAAATTATTAAATTACTAAATTAATTAAGAGCAATGCCAAATGAAAAAAATAGAATCAGACAGATTTGATTAAATATTGTAATCATTAAATCGGAATTTCCTAAATTCCAAAGATATAAACTAAATTCAATTAAATTTCTATCATGATAAAAAACAATTTTTTTTCAAATTTTTAAATCTTTCATTCAAAATATGATAATGAAGTATAATTATTTTTGATAAATTACATATATCATTCTAACTAAATCTTTATTTTTTAAACGGAAACACCTAGGAAAAAAGAATTCGAAAAAAAAATTCATCAAGCATATTAATCAGGAATTAAAAATAGTTATAATCCATAATTGATTTAAAATTATATATTTTTTTTTTAAATATTATTTGGTGAATTTTGAATCAAATTTTGTTACTTCAAAAATTATCATAAAATCTGTGCTTTTTTTCTCAATAAACTTTTTCAATTTTTCGAGTTACTCAAATTTTTAAAATTTTTAAATAAATATTTATTTTAAAAAAAATTAAAAATAAAAATTCAAGTCATAAATATTTAAACAAAAATAATTCTTACTTAAATAATAGAAGTGAAGATAATAACAAAGCTAATAAAAAATGCTCGTACAAAAGACTATTTATTATTTATCCATTCTAAAATTACATAAACAAAGATAAAAAGTGCTTTATATTTAAATCGAATAAGATATAAATTAGAATAAGTAGCTCAATAAAATTTCTTCTGATACAATAAATATATGCGAGAAAGAATAAAAAATTCTTTTTTTTAAATTAAAGTTCATATTATTTTGAAAAGTAGATAGATGAGATTTTTATTTTTTATCAAAAATTTTTAGAACAATGAATTTTGTGATAAATTCCTTTAAAATGAATCTTTTGAACTCAAATTGATTATTATTTGCTATTTTAATTTTGAATAATCTGAAATTGACCTCAATTTATGCCCACTTAAGACATAACAAGAAAAAGAATTTAATTTCAAACTAAATTTTAAAAACTAGACGAAAAGCTAGAGAAAAAAAATCGTAGTTGAATATATTGAATGATTATAAATAAGTAAAAGAATAAAATTCATATAATTATCTAAAAATAGGTATCATTCAAAAACGATTTTGTTTAAAAAAAAAGAAAAAAGTGCGTACACAGATGACGCTAAATTCAACTTTTTAGCAATGTTTTTGTTTTGAAAAAATAAAAAAATAAAGCTTTTCAGAAATATTCCGAACACACAATAATATGATCATATGATTTTGGCAAACTGACTTCGCTCTATTGAAGTTAATGGCTCTAAAATTTTGAGCATTCGCAGAACTTTTGTGAACTATCCTTTAAACTTGCTATCCTCTTCTTTTTTTTTCTAAAAAAATTATTAGCTAAAAAACAGGTGATTTGTCTTTGTTATTAATTTGAATAGGGGAGTACTTTAATTTTGTTCTTTTTTTACGTTTACTTAATTGAACGGGTACTTAATTCAATTTGATTCGAACCGAATTCACAGTGCGTGTTAAATTAGTGCGTAATTGTTTTGTTTTCAATCAAAAAAGTCATTTTAAATTCGGACGTCCGCTTTGAATATCTACATGGTTATTTGATACATTTATTTAAGTTCTGATCAATGTTCTAATCAAATTTCAACTATGTAGTTTTAATTATTGATAATCAAAGTTCTAAACAAGTTTCTATGTTTTTTGTAATTAAAAACTTTTAAACAAACACTTTGATTATTAATTCAATAAGACTATTTAAATAAACAAAAAATTGTTTAATAATTAAATTTTCTAAATGGCATACACTTTTTTACATTAATCATTTTTTCAAATTATTGTTATCTAAGGTAAGTTTTTTGACATTAATAAAACAATATTTGTTTTCAAAATGATGTGACTTGAATAAATGCAAATGTTTTTCATAAAGTAAATTTAATTTTTTCTTCTTCAGGCTCAAGTTGCGAGAAAATAATTGGTCTAAAAATGAAAATTTAATATTCAAAAAAAAATATTTTAAGATGATCATCCTAATTTTTTTTGATTGATTTTTGTTTGCTAAATTATTGAATTATAAAAGGTAATCAACATAAAATCTAATTGAGTTTTGAGTTCTAATGTAGTTTAAATTTAACGATTCTGATATAATATATAATAATGAAGAATTGAAAAAAATTATCTAGTAAATTTAAATTATTTTCTTATTTATGAATCTATGTCGAATTCAATACTGCTTGCATCACTTCCCCAAACGCTTTCTGATAGAAATTGATTCTTCTAATTTAAATCTTTCTTATTACATCATCCTTAATTTTTTGCATCATTCATCAAATTATTTAAGTGACACTCTCATAGAATATATTGATTATAGACACACTCGATGTGCACGTTGTGCGATTGATATAGCATCTCTGACTGATTTGTATTACTCTAGAGATTTGTTGAATTTATTGATGAAAAGTGTTTACAATTGATTCATTGAAAATAAATGCAATAGTCAAATGAATTAAATAATTTTTTTTTGTTCATTTAAAAGCATTTGAAGGAAGTTAATTTTTCGACTCGTGTAAATAATGGGCAACTGTCTCGACTCAGAATCGGCTCATGATGACATATCATTACTTAGAGAAAATAATTCAAATACACAACAAGAAAATTCTTCGGATCAATTAGTACATCCATACCAGGTATATTTTTAAATTTTTTTGTTTATAAATCTCAAGGTATCTTTTTTTTTATGTCAAATTTCCTTTAAAATAAAATCAAAACTTGAATTATTTATAAATATTTCAAAAAATTTATTTGATCTTTTTTTTTGTGCTTCATTTTGTCATTTAGTATTAAAATTTAAGTTATAAAATTTTTAAAATTTAAAATATTTTATTGCTTAAAATCATTATTGCGAACAATCTGCCGATTAAATTTTCAGAAATAAATGACTAATGAATAATTTTTTCAGGAAATTGCTCAAGCCAATTCGCCAGTCTATTATCCATCGCCTAATGTCTCGCGCCCTGTTACTCAACTTACAGAAGAAGAACAAATTAAAATAGCCCAAAGAATTGGGTTAATACACCATTTACCCACTGGTTTGTACGATAATTCGAAAAAAAACAAAGAGTAAGTTTTTTTTTTGTGATTTTGAATTTCAGATCAAGTCATACACTTTTTTTGCAAATAATCAAACATTATAATTATTATAAATTCTTTCAGTTATTTAAAGTATAAATCAATATTTATTTATGTGCATATTTAATAAAAATCTATTGATTTATTTATAATAATAACTCATTTTTTTTTTTAAATAGTTTCTTCATTACAACAATTGAAATAATTAATTTTTTTCTAATTCAGATGTGCCATTTGCATGTGTGAATTTTTATTAGACGAAAAAATTCGTTATCTACCCTGTATGCATTTTTATCATTTGAGTTGTATTGACCAATGGTTAATGCGAAGTTTTATATGTAAGTATATACAATATTATTTATCAAATTAGCCATAATTAAAAGAGAGGTAGTGAAAAATCAATCATTATCATTTGTTTTTCTATTTAAATAAAGGTCCATCGTGCCTGGAACCAGTAGATGCAGCATTATTATCTAGTTATCATCAATAATATTTGATACAAGAAAATATTACTCGAAACGATTAACAGTGATTGTATAAAATTATAAAAAAATTTATGTGAAGCATTATAAGAACTATTTTAAAAAATCCACACAGTTCGACCATTGCTTTAATTATCTTTCTTCATTTGAGTCAAACGTTTTGGCAACTGCACCATAAAATTAGTTAAATTAAATGTTAATACTGTGATTATAGGCATTCATCGTATTTTTTAATCTATTTCTCAAATATATCATTAAAATTTTTCTCATCTAAAAATATCTATAAGATAATCTGAATAATCATTCATTCAAAATGTTAGTTTATATTTTTTGTGCATCTAATCTTTGGCCTTTTTATTCACCATTGTATAATTGTCTTGTGTTGTATCCATTTGGATTTCATTTTAGGGTATCAATGATTTAAATATTTTAATTAATTAAATATATGAATAAATAAATAGCATTTGAAAATCATATCTAATATTCTTCAAAGTAGATTGCCTCCCGAATGCCTTTCAAAATAAAATACTATTTGGTGAAAATTTGTTCAGCATCAGATATGAAATATTTTCAATCGTTATTTAATCAATTTAGTAAACTGTTTATATTTTTAATCACACTGGCTTTGATTTAAAGGATGTCTGTCAAAATTAATTTTATTTTACGAAAGCATCTATGTATATACCCACGACCTATTTTTACTTTCGTTGAACAAAGCTCGTTTATTTACAATGTCAGATATAATTTCTTAATTTTGCAAAAAGTAGATTTTTTTTTTTTTTATCGCAATCTCATAATTATCTTCATTTTCACAAAAAAAAAAGTCCGAATCTATAAAATTTACAATAAAATGATTGTAAATATATTTTAATTATTAGTAAATATATAAATCAAGGCTTCAAATAATTGGAAAAATATTCATTTGAACAGTATGAAAATTAAATTGTTATTTTTTTTACATTTACTAGTCGATTTTCGTGTATTTTATTATTTTTTTTCTTAAGGGGCAATTTATAATATTGTGAGAAATTAATTCTATTAAACTGACAATAGGAATTGATATTTTATAAAAAAAAATATATTACACACTAAAAATTATTTAATGTAAAACTTTAATCATTTTTTATGAAATTCTATATTATTCTTTTAAAATAGATAAACTTCTAGTCGGATTTTTATTTTTTATTGAAATTCTAGAGTTCAAAAATCTACGAAAAAAATTTTGAATAAAAACAAGAGTGAATAAGACTAAATTTGATTATTGAATTTTGGTCAATAATAGTTTTTTGAAATTATTTTTTTTATCACATTATAGACATTTGAGCTTCAAAGATTTTTAAAATTTATTATTATTTTTATTTTTTTATTTATTTCAACTTATATTTTAAACAAAGTTTCTGTTTGATCGAGAAAATTTTTCAGTCAAAAGATAATTCTTAATTATTTTCATTTGATTTTCCATGAGTTCAATAAATAGAATTTTCAATGTGAGCTCATAATAAAACTCAGGTTAAAATTTAAAAAAAAAAGAAAGAAAACTCTAAAATTTCAGGTGATTCGTAAAAGGAGTTAGTAAATTTTGTGAAAAAAATAATTTCAGTTTTTGTGAATATCAATAGGTGCTAAAAGTTCGATATATTTTGCACAATTTAAAAAAAAATAAATGCCTCTAAAATAGAGCTCATAAAAATTAACTTTTATGAAAAACTTTTTCGAATCAAATATATTGATTAATCTTTATTTAGTGATTCTTGTTGATATGTTATTTTTAATAGTTTATTAGTTTTATAAAATTCCTCTATGATGAGATGTTTTTAAAGCACAAAACAAAAAATTTTTTTTTTTATTGATAAATACGAACTAATTTTTAAAAGCATTCACGTAATTATGATAAAAATTTTGATTTTTCTTTGACGAGAATTATGTAAAAATGAAAAAAAAATCTTGCAAAAAAAAAATTCAGAGAAAATTTAGTTCATTTTAATTAAAATTTTTATATTTTCTGGACATTTTTTTATCATTTAAATATTTGCTTCTATTCATTAATGTTTTTCCATTATCAAGGTATAACGTCATTTGAAATCTCAAAATGCGATGTTTCACTAAATTAACTTAGCTTTATTTATCTTTTCTAATCTATTGTTTCCACCTTACCATGAAAAGTAATTTCTAAGCAAGTCTCGACGTATAATAGCTTATCATTTATTTATTATTAAAAAATTTGTGCTGATTTAGTGCCGCCAAGCCACATGCATCTTGAGAATATTTATCAACCTAGTTCATTATTTCTCTAAATTAATGAATATTTTTTTCACGATTTCCAATTTATTTAAATGCCATGAAAAAAAGTCAATAAAATAGTTAACAGTTTTTTTTTGTTTTTTTTGTAATTAAAACTCAAAATCCAGTTTTTTCTCGAATAAATAAAGATTTTTGTCATTTAACCAAGAAAAATGATTAAAAAAATTTAGCGATTATTAAAATCAGAAAATTTTATTTATTAAATTACTTTTTGAAATACTAATTCTTTTTTTTACATCAATCCGCCAAGTAATTTTACATATCATTATGATCGATTTTTGAATTAGAATCTAAATCACTTTTCTTTTCTGTAAGTTCAACAATTCACCAAAATGACCAGTAATTTAATTAAAATTTTTTTTAAATTTAAGTCAATGCTAAGCAAGAAAAAAAAAATGAATAATTAACTAAATCATTTCATATTAGCTAAAAATTACAATTTTCGAATTTTTTATGAATGAATAGAAATAAATATAAAGCTTTTTACGTAAAACCATCAAACATATTTTATTTATAAAATTGATAAATTTACAAATATAAAAAATTTTAATAAATTTTCTCGTAATTATACAAATAGTGTATTGGATGCATCAAATAGCACATAATTTTTCTTAATTTACAACATAGATATTTTTATGCTATTATTTTCACAAAATCTAGTTTAAATATTTCCACAAGAACAATTTTATCATTCAGAACTACTATGCATAAGAAATTTTCAAAATTAATCATGTTGACAATTCGAAAATCAAATCATCTATGATCAAAAATTTTTTTTGTTGAGAAAAATTAAAAAAAAAATAGTAAATACTTTAATTTTATGTCTAATTTTATAAAAAAATCAAATACTTTTTATTTGATTATCAATATTGAAAAGTGAATCGATCTTTTTTTTTCATACAAATCGAATATAAATTATGACATTTGTATATTTCAGTTCATGCTATAAATTTATTTTTTTTTTTTTTCAAATTATCAATCAGATATTTAGCTCAGTTTGAATTATAAAAAATTATAATTATCATTTATGTTATTTTTGATTAATTAGTTTATTTGTAATACCCACGTTGACCATAATCATCTGTCATTTATTGGTATAAAGAAAAAGAAAAAAATTTATAAATTTTTTAGTTATTAATTACACGCTATTAAAAATTAAGTTTCAATTTCATTAATACTCACGATGGTCATAAGAAGGTTGGTTGTATCCATAAGAAGGCCGGTGATATGAGTAAGTTGGATAACTTGGATAATGTTGGTATTTAGGGTAATGTCTGCGTATAAAAGAATAAATGATAAATTTTTAATCAGCAACCACGAGGTCATGATTTATGAATTGGAAAAATGAAATTTTGAAATGTTTTGTTAGCTTATTGTTAGAAAATAAACTCAATTGAACCATTCGGTTGAAAAATGACTAAAAACATAGAGTTGACCAATTTTTTTTTGTTTTCTTATTATTTACTCAACACATTAATAACTCAATAAGAATTCTTAAATATTAATGCGACCGTTAATATTGAACACTTTTAATTCAGTTGACCTTCACTCACCTTACATTATAAACAGTCGAGTAACCTGCTTTGTATCCATAACCATATTGATGATACTTATTTTTATAACTGCCATGATCGTAGCTTTTTTCATAAGGTTCATGATGATAAGATGGTTCATATGAGTAACTGGCTACTTATTAAAAAAAAAATAGAGAATACAAATATTTAATTAGAATAATTTTTATATATATAATGATAACATTAGAAAAATTACCTGGATGATAAATGGTAGTTGAATAGTGATACCCTGAACCATGTCCATAATCGGATGCTTCTAAACTCATTATGCTCAAAGCAAACAGAAGGAACTTTTGGGAAAAAAAATTTATGAATCTTTGGCTTTTTGAATTTGAAAATAAAATTTTGTTCGAAGTTTCATCTTCATATATATCTAATAAAAATTTCAATGATCGCATGCAAATAAATTGACACTTACGATTAATTTTATCATTATTTTTAAATTAATCCTTTTTTTTGAAAAAAAAATTTGCAAAATGCACACACTAATACACGAGGCAAATAAAATCTTTTTTTTTTCAAATTTGATGCTGATAGGACTTTTTTTTATTGACTGACTGATCTTATTAGTGAATAGCAACTGTTGCATTCAAATTTCAACGGCGACCAATTTATAGTGAGTGACGAATGTTTGTAAGAAAAATGCTATACAGTCTGTCAATTGGTTAAATATAAACCATAATTTATCAGAATTCATTAATAAAATGTCACTTGATTACCAATCCACATAGCGTTGACCTTTAAATGCATTTTAGTCACATTTTTCCATAATATCTGCATTTTAATGTATCCCTAAATGCAGGTGAACATTCATGAAGGATATACACATCAAAATATATAAGAATGAAAATTGATCAATATTGAACTACTTTAATTCAAGTATGTGTCTGCCAGCGAATAATTAGACCGTACAAAAATAAGATATATAAGGTCAATAGAAAAAATGTATCTAAAAGAGTAGACAAGGGTTTTTCATTTTCTCTTTAAGTGTAAAAATTTGAACAATAGTTAAATTATTTAAAACTTATACTTTTCAAAGAGAGAAATATAAGATTATTTGAACATTTCTATATAAGACGGTGGATCCGATTTTACAAAGTGAATTAAACACTGTCTAATCAAAAATAAAGTTGATATTCGGGATTCGGTATAAAAGTTGTAAGACAAAAAAAAAAAAAATCTGATTCAAAATAAAATTTAACTAAAATTCAAATTCATCAATTATGTTAAAAACTATATTAAAAAATATTGAAATGCAAAAAAATCTTCAAAAAATTATTCAGAAATGCCTGGATCGAAAGTTTCAATATTAGATAAGGTCAGAAAAAATTTAAATTGCTGATTATCTCCAATGCATTATTGATCAAATTCATTTTATTAAAAAAAAAATAGAAAAAAATCAATAAGTTGTCATTTCAAGCGTCTTATTAAATATAAGAGATTTTTTATTTTCAAATTAAAAAATTCATAAGACATTCGTTGCTATAATTTAAAATTAAGTCTATAGATTTTAAAAGTGAAATTACTTAGAAATTCAAATATCAAATTATTTTGATTGTCAAAACTAAGTTATTCAAATTATAATAAAAATTTCAGATAATTACGAAATTTCGAACTAGGTTTGAACTTCAACAATATACTGCTTTGCTAATCTTAAAAAAATTATTAATGTAAATATAAATTTTATTTGCAGTTTCATATTAAAAAAATATTAATGTATCAATTTTTTTTCATTATAATATTAACAACCCAAAAAATATCTTTTTTATTTGAATTTATAAACTTTAATCAAGTGTGAAGAGGACGATTAAATTTCTAAATAACGAGAAATGTAATTTTTTTTTCGATAAAATTTCAATCCATCATTGAGTGAAAAATCAATGACAATCTGTTGTTTTTTATAGCTTTCACTCCCTAATAAATTATTTCATACTTTTTTGTTTTATGCGCCAAATATGATCATTAATCCATTAGATTTCATTGTAAAATCTTAAAGAATTGCCTATTTTCAGATAAGTTTATAATAATTACCAAATCATGGAGGATTGCTAAAAAATGGCAAAAAATTGAAAATAAACTTGTAGCTAAAAGTCAAGTATTTGAAATTAAGTTTTTATAGAAAAACAAATATTTTAAATTAAAGAAATAATAAAACTTGAATTCGAAATAGCCACTATGAATTGATTGATAATTGTGCGTCAAAGTCGATAAGTTTTATCTGCTTCTTTACCGATTAAAAAATACTCGAAAAATAAATTTACTTTATTTAGGACATAATTCAAATGCATATGATTGACTAATTACAAAAAATGAAAAATTTTCAAGGTAAAAAATTTCAAGAATATTGAGAATTGACCAAAATAATTTATTAAATTTTAAAGAAAACAAATACTAATAATGAATATAAGTGAACAAAAAAAAAAAAGTCACGTTTAAAATACATTAAAAACAAAGATAAGAATAAAAATATTTGACTGCTTTAAATTATTTTTAGATCTCGAACGAATTGATTTTATGAAATTACATGCATTTCTATGCATTAATTCTTGAAATCTTACTCATAAAAAGCTTGGGCTTTGAGTTATGATTGTACAATTTTTTTAATAATTTTTTATCAATCGATTGCCCGAATATACACAAAAATTATATAATAACGATAATAATAATTATTATTATTCAAAATACTTTAAAGATTTAATTTAATGATGTGTGATAAAGCAGTGAGATTTTCTCAATTTAAAATCAATAAGTTATTTATCATCTTATTGAAAAAATTTCAGACTGATAGAATTCTTTTATCATTATCAGAAATGTTAAAGTATAATTAATATGAATTTTTCAAATAATAAGGAGAAAATAAAAAAATTGGAAACTAAAAAGTTGATTAATTGAAGCACTTGCGTATCTAAGAAAGGAGTAAAAAAAAAAATATATTTATCTGATTTTTTTTTGCGTAAAACACAGTGTAGAAAATGAAAAAAAATTCTTGAAATAAAAAATAATTAAGTAAATGATTAAGTAGATTATACGCCAAAATCTAATAATTCATTATTAAATGCTTTCTTTTCTAAAATCGATAAAATTTTCTAATTCAAGATCAAAAATCTAAATTATTTTTTTCTTAATTCAAACAACATATGTGAAATCTTAACTAGATTTCAAATCCGTCATATCTTTAACTGTGCATCTATGCGAAAAAGTCTTATTTTTTATTATTTTCTGCTAATTTTTAGTTCGGAGCTGCTCTTTTATTTAATTGTCGAATTTTTGAGCTTTGAAATTGTTTGATTTGATGTGTACGGCCAAACATTACACAAATCATAAACTCTTTGATCTTCTTTTAGAAAACATGAAATTTTTTCAAAAATAAATTGATATTATCCAAATAAGATGTTATAAAATTTAAAAAATTACTCTATTATTCTACTATTATTCGTGATGACTAAAAGAAAAAAATTTAAATTCTATTTCTTGAATAAATTTAAAATTTAAACGGATACGTGACTAAATCGTAAAACTAATAAATTTGAATTTCATAATTTTAAATTTATTTGATTACAATTTGTATCTGTTTAAAGAAAGAACTTTTTTTTGATTATTTTACTCTTCAAAAAATGAATTTTAGTAATCAGAAAAACACCTCAATATTCCAAAAAAAGATTGAATAAATCAATACAAATTATGAGTTTCCGGTAAAAATATAAATTTCTAGCTATGAAATATTAAAAAATTCATGGTTTTTTTCTGAATATATAATATATATATATAAAATATATATATAATTCTGTATATGAATTTTTTTTCTTTATTTTAATGTTGCCATCACGATTGGGCATCAAATAAATTTTTAAAATATTTCTTTCTCTAAATCACGAATAGAACATCCAACAGTATTAATATTTCATATTTATTTGTCGAACTTTTTTCTCATTTTTTTTAATAAAAAAAGTGGACAAATCTTAAAACTAAATATCCATGAGTTACACAAAATATTTAAACAAGATAAATGGTGAAAAAATTAAATCTCTGTATAATAGTAATTGTTTTAAGATTTAATTCAAATGTTAAATTTGAATGAAAAATTTCAAAAGTCTATCTTTTATTTTTGAAAAAATGTCACCAACAAGATTTTTAATAATATAATTAAAAATTTTAGAATATTCGATTTTATCAAGAAACAAATTTTAATTATTCTTAAAGTTTTTGTTGTAAAATTTTTTTTTACGAAACTTATTCGACTAATTTTTTCGACATTTACTTTTCCTTAAATCAAGTAAATTTTTAATTAAATTGATTGAGACTTACGAATTATCAGAAGCAATTATTAATTAAAATCTTTATCTAAGAATTTCAACAAAATTATAAATCAAAGCATGGTTATTCAGCATATAAATCGAGCTTGAAAAATAAAATAAAAAAAATGTTGAAACGTAATCAGTCAAAATTAATTTAATTACTTCTGTTTATATGTTAATTATTTTCTTCGTACAATGTGAGAAAATCGATGATGGGAAAATATAAAAGTAATTAATCGTAAAAGTAAACTTTACGCACAACTTTACATTTGAATCAATGTTAATAAATTCAGACACAATTCATACTTTATCATTTATTGAAAAAATTTTTTGGGCCATAAATTGGTACGACAAGTTGAAGAAAAAATAATCAATTCAATAAAAATCTTAACGAATTTATTCGGTCAAATTAATTTTCAAAAAAAAAAATTTATATAATGTAATTATAATTGGCATGACTAAGTTACAATAAAATTCGATTTCATTTTGAACATGATTGCACAATCAAAAAAATTTCACCTTTTGAAAATTTAATCTCAATCAATATAGGTGAATAATTTATTTCGAAAATCATAAGTAATTTTGCCTCAATAAAAAAAAAAATAAAAACAAGATTTAACATATAAAAAAAGATTACTTGAAGATGTAATAAATAAATAAAAATTAATATTATTAATTGAAATTATGGAATAAAAAGCAATATTCGTCAAAAATGATTTGGATGCTTTTTTTATAGTGAAATTATTAAAATTTTTTTTAATAATTTATTTATATATAGTCGCATTTGAATAGATAATTTTCTTAAAATTTAATAGAAAAAAAAATCTTTTCAAAATCATTTACATATAATTAAAAATAAATTTTCAGGACATTAAGATAATTTATCAATTTTCTTTTAGGATAAAATAAATAAAATGATTTTTTTAGAATATATATAATATAAAAACTTTGTGTATGTTAAAAAAATCAATAATCTGCATAAGACATTTACATAATCAAAAAAAAATTGTAATTAAAATAAAAAAGAGCTATTAGATGTAACAACAAAGCACTGCATCGATTTTCAGAGATGATATTGCCTAAAATCTAATACAATATATAATTTCTTTTCCTTTATCCTAGGATCGAAGGCATTCTATAGAATTTTTAATATATGATAGAAAAAAGATTTTGAAATATTTTAATTCATAATTTGAAAATTCGATGGAATAGAAAATTTATACACAAATCAAAAATTAAACAAAATATATTTTGATTGGATCGGATTTTATTAAACTAGATTGAAAATAAAAATTTTTAATTTTTTTATAAATAAAATTTTACCTAAATTATGTAAAATTTTGACTTTATTTGTTTAAAGAAAAAAATTCTGAGTATAATTACAAAGACACGCTGATAATATAAAATATTTTTGATTCTCTTCATCTTTTATATTATGAATGATGAAGATTCAGATTTAAATATAAGAGAATTTTTTTTTGTTTTCTATTCATAGTCTGAAACTTTTAATAATTAGCGATTGAAAAAAAATTAAGATCTGCAAAAAATCAAATTTGAAGTTTGCAAATTTTAATAGCCCAATGAAAAAATCCAATAGTTTTTACATTGATTTTGGTACTATTATTTCATAAAATTTTATGAAAATTTCTTATTCGCATAGTTTTTCTAGAAATTGTTGCTTTGACACCTAATTCAGATATTTTATATGATTTAACCATCAGTATGAATATTGAATTTAGTAAAAATATTATTGAAAAATGAAATACGATGCTATCCTCACGATATAAGCAGCTAATTTTTTAAATTTTGCTATCTAGTACCCTAACAAAAATTTTAGAATCACTTTTTATTCTTTAAAATTATTTATTTTCTGACTAATTAGCTAATAGTGTGATAAGTCAATTTTTTTTTATTGAAATTCAATATATTCATTTCGCTAATTGATTATTAAATAGAATTTAAAAGAATGATTGCATATGAAAAAAACCTAAATTAAATACAAATTTGATCAATGAATATTATTAAGTCATTCCTCCTAAATAAAGTTATAAAATATATTATTTGCAGGATTCAAAAATTTCATAAATATTTGTAATTTGAATAGCAATTCAATTTTTTTTACTTGACCAGGCGCAGGGTGCATGTTTCAATTTGTTTCTCTAACAGAGCATAGAAAATATTGAATATTTTACAATTTCTCAAATTTATCAATTGTTAATCTGTCTCGATCGACAAAATTAGTAGAATTTCCAGTAAATTCATAATTTTTTTCAGTTTAATTGATGAGCGATTTTTCACCACTTATAAAATATGCAAGATTTCAATTTTAATACTACTTATACAAAATAAATTAAAATAAATTGAACTAGGGAATATTTAGCATTAATCATCAACTAGGTACGATTTAGGCGATTAGAATATTCTGATCTCTTGAATTGCAAATTTGAATAAAATTTAATGTATTATAAATGAAGATGCCTAAATATTACTTGCTTTCTTTTCAGAATTTTATTTGAAAATACCTAGAACTTTATGTATTTTTTAATCATATAAAAAAAACCAAACATGAACGCACGATTAGCGAATCTATTTTTTCCAAAGATCAGCATTTGATTTCTTTAGTTTAATAGATGAATAAAACTACTAATGAAACAGGTGATTATGTACTTTTTCTCTCTCTATCACTCTGTAGGATAAGTTAAATTGATCAAGAATTTTGTATTAACAGGTGATATTTCAAAATTTTGATATTGTTGTTAAAAAATATTGTTTGAAAACGATTCATATCACCAATATGATTTTCTGGTAAATATTAGTTTTCCTACGATTTTATTTTCAATTGAAGTTTAAATATTCTTTATTTGGAAAATAATCAGGCTTCGAATATTGACACTGGTTGCATCAATTGCTTTGTGTGTTAGTGCCTATCTAAAAGGTTCAACATATTCGGGTGATGAAATTTATTTAGGAAATCTAGTACCTTTTGAAAAATTCATGGAAGGTGACGTGTTCGAACCATTATTGTGAGTAGATTTTTAGGCTTATTTTGATTCAAATTTCAATTAATTAACATTGCGGGTTATCTATTTTTTTTAAGGTATGCACAATATTCAATAAAAGAGAAAGTTTCTCCTTTTATTCCAATCAATCAACTTACAGAAAGTTTTTCAATTCCCCAAAATTCATATCAAACAATAGTCAAACCATCGTCACCAAATTACAACGTCTACAAAATACCAAACCTACCAGTGAAGTATAAATCAATACCGAATATCAATACGAACTACGCTTCTCAGTCTAATGCGGTAGGCTATTCAAACGGATATACATTTCCAACAACGGCTTCTCAAATTAATTACTCCACATATCAGTCACCTTTATCTAACAATTTTTCGCTGAAAAAAGATGTTGCTTACAAATATAATTATGAACAACCAAGCCAGCCGACAATTTTCATACCTAAGACAAATTATCCAACACCATCATCGTACTACTTGCCTTTAATTCCTCCATCAGTCTTCAAGTCATATTCTAAATCTACCGCTCCTGAAAAACTGTTAGAAAGCAATGTTGCTAATGGGGAAAAACAAATAGATTCAAAAGAAAATTTATATAAAAATCCTGATCCGCCTTCGTCACCGGTTGTCAAAGCTCAAACTGAAAAGGTTTATTACGTTGAAAAGTTAGATTCCACACCAACATCATCATTGTACTACCAACCATTGATTCCGCCATCAGTTTTCAAACCATATTCCAAATCTTTTGTCCCAGAAAAACCGCTTGCAACTGATTCAAAGAATAGTGAAAAAGCGAAAGATTTAAAAGA
>BLXL01010061.1:15896-35945 GCA_023170135.1 Acarapis woodi
AAGAAAATTCATACAAGAATATTGAGTCGCCTCCGACACCAGTTGTCAAAACTCAAACTGAAAAGGCATATTATGTCGAAAATGTAGATTCAACATCAACTTCAACACAAACAACAGCAACAACAACGTCAACCCTCATTCAACCCTCAATCTTGGAATCATATTCTAAATCTGTTGCCCCAGAAAAACCGCTTGCAACTGATTCAAAGAATAGTGAAAAAGCGAAAGATTTAAAAGAAAATTCATACGAGAATATTGAGTCGTCTCCGACACCAGTTGTCAAAACTCAAACTGAAAAGGTATATAATGTCGAAAATGTAGATCGGACACCAACATTGAATCCAAAACCAACTGCAACTTTAACCTTACCTTCAGTAGTTGGACGACAAAACGCGCCTAGCGGCTATTATTATGTGAATAGAAGAAGTTCAAGTTCGATTACTCAACCAACTTATGTATATCGTAATGCTATTCCTTTTCATCAACATCAACCAAATTCAAGTTCTTATTCTGGTTTAGTATTAAATCATGAAAATATGACCGCTGACAATTATTGGAGATCGAAAATTTCTTCGCCTCAACAAGCTACAGTGACCAGAGAAATATTAAAGAATTCTGTCTCAAACAACAATTGGAATTCTAGAAGTGTTTATAATAGTTATAATAATGCTTATAACAACCAAAAAGTCTATACACCTTCAGGTGTAAGTGGCACAACTAATTATCAACAAAATTCAATTTATAATGAAAACAATATTGCTGAAGCAATTTTGAGAGGTTACAGTTCAAATCCGGCAGATAATCAAAATAAGGCTATTATTAGAATTTTCGAAGAGGTATTTATTTAAATTTTAGATTTTATTATTTATATCCGTTTTATCTCTTCTTTCTTTATTTATTGTTTTTTATAATCCTTAAAAATAAATCTTTGAATATCTTCTTTACCATAATTTTCCTTGATAATGCATAACTTGGTATGAATTTTTTTTTATAATTTTTTTAGAGTCCATACACTATGTACTTTGATATGAGGATATGCAATTTGAAGAAAGATAGTATTTACTCAATTTATGTCCACGAATATGGTCAAATTACTGGAGGTTGTGAATCTGCTGGTGGCTTATATGGGGCCAAAGAAACATATTTTAATCCTATGTTAGGTATTTTTTTTATTGGATATTAGTATTTAGAATATTAGAATTTTGATGATTTTTTTATCCATGATTTTTTTACCAGGAGTAAAATCTAATCCAAAAGGTTTCCTCGGATCAATTAAATCAAATGGCGAACCAATAAATGTTCAACACTTTTCCAAAAATTTACTACTAAGTGACTTATTAGGTAAATCGATAGTTGTAAGTATTAAATATTTTAAAATAAATTTCGAATTTGTTCGCATTTTAATTAATCAAAATTTTTTAGGTTCATGAAATCACACCCGATCCAAAAATCATACCTGAAGCATTAGAAAGTCAAATGATAAATAACTTTTCAATGCTTATGAATCCACTTTCAAGTCCTTTAATTACATCAAAAAGAATCGCTTGTGGTGTAATTGGAAGAGCAAATCCATATACGTTTTTAAGGTAAAGCTTAATAAAATTTTTATGGATATATAAAATTAATTTCTTTTTTTAGACCTGCAAACCCACAATGTGAAATCGAAATCGTAGTTTATGAACCAACGCCAACCACAGAACAAGTTAAAAAGCGTGATTCGAACAATGAAGAAGAAGAAGCAGAAAAATTACCACTAAAAAAAGAAAGTTCAATTTTTCAATTATCACCAAATTTAGACTAGATTTTTGAATTGATATCTGAAAAATTAAATACTTTTTTTTTTTATTTTTTATTAATTAACTAATTTCGATCAAGAAGTCATTAGGAAATTATTTACGATTAAAAAGTGAATGAAATTTATTTTTACTAATTTTTTTCTGTTCTTAGATTATTTAAATTTTTCGCAAATAATTCTCGAATTATTTGTTGACGGATCTGATATCTAATTTATATAATTTCTAACTATTTAGCTGAGTAATTTAATTTAAATCAATATGCCTTTTTTTCTTTTATTTTTCGTGTATCTTTTCTCTAAGTACAAATCATTCAATTAACTGTGGCTTGTTGAAAAATTACATTTTGATTAGAAAATTCAGTTTTTGATTAAATAAATTTCTTTATTGAAAATAACGACAAATTATTAAATTTCTTACAATTTTTAATCGTGAAATCTTAATTAGAATTTTTATAGATGAATATTTGATTTTAAAAAATTTTAATCAATATGGAATAAGTTTATTTCATAAAAATGTAATAAATTATAATTTGTTATGAAATTATTTTTTCTTATAAACATATATATCTTATAAAAAATATTGTCGTATCTAATGTTCTTTTTTGAATTGCATTTTAATAGCACTTGAGATATTTTTTTTCCCAGCGAAAGTTGATTACTTTTTTTTTCATCAAAATCAAAATGAAAGTGGTAAATAAATTTTTTTTTCAAATTAAAGAAAATTTTTAGAAAATTTGTAAATAATTTACCATAACCGAATTCATTCGTTTATAAATAGTTATGATTAGAATTAACATTTTTATTTTATATACCTTAGAAACTATTTTTATTATCCTACTATTATTGCCAATGTTACCTAGAAATTTTGAATTTCTAATTTAAAATTGACATTCATCTTTTTTTTTGAGACAAATACAATTTGAAAAGAAATTAATTCATAAAGAAAAATTTTTAAATTATTGTAATTTACATGTGATTAATCAAAGTGATCATATAGCAAAGCAGAAGCAGGTAAATTTAAAATAATTAGTTAAATATTAATATCAATATTAATATAATTTTCAATAGCCTACTGACATTCACTTGAACAATTTTAAAAATTTTCATACAATTTTTTCAGACTAATACTTCACGATATATATAAATATCAAATTCAATAATATAAAATAAAATATAAGTTTAAATTATTTTTTGATTACTCAGCTGAGCACGTATTATTAAGAGAATAAGAGCATCATTAATCGAGAACTCTTAAACGTCTTTAGATTTTCTTAATAATAAGCTCTCACAATTCAATTTATGTTTATCAACCCTTATATAATTAACCTATTAATCTTGCACTCGTTAATCATTTTAACATCATTATGAACAAGTCATAATAATTTGTGTATGAAACCCTATTAATGAAGTTTAAAATTACCCAAGCTAAACAAAGAACTAGCTATAAAAGTGCTCCGTTTTTATCGATAGATTGATTGAAATGTTTACTTTCGTCCACTTTTTTTTCAATTGATTACATTTTTTTCAATTCCTACCCACTAAAGAAATTCTAACTGCTTGTTTTCCAATTCTCGTTAAAACTTGACATAATTCAATTCGAAAATCAAGCGTATAAATAAGTATCACATATTTGATTAAACGCTATTTTCATTTCTTCAACTTTCCTTTTTACACTTAGCTTTTTAATTGATTTTTGATTTTAGTTCTAAAAAAACATTTCTAATAAAAAAAATACTAAAAAAATGCAACTACTGACTTTATACTTTTTTGCTGTCGTATCAATTCAGCATATATTGGTAAGTTTTTTTTTTCATTTTTGAATTAAATTTAATGAAGTAATGAGCAAATTCAAAAGGCCGAAGATCCTATTCCAACAGGCAAAAATGCTTATTGTAATTTGGTATCCACAAAAAGAGACTTTTTAGGCAAAATCAAAATTCAAGAAGTTGTAAGTATATATTTAATTTTCTTTTAATTTGTGCAAATATTTAACGATGAGTTTGAATTTATTTTTATAGAAAGTTCAAAATATATTGGCTGTAGCTATTAAAGCTGATCTCTCATCAATTGATTTAGCTGATGGACTAAAAGGATTTCATATCCATCAAATAGGAAAGACTGACAATGATTGCATTGATGCAGGTAAGTTCATAAGAGTTATTATCTATCTATTATCAAATTAGATGCTTAAAATATTTATCTTTTTTTTCTCTATAAGGACCGCACTTCAATCCTTTAGGAGTTCAACATGGATCCCCATTAGACCATACAAACAGGCATCTTGGTGATTTAGGAAATATTCATGTTCACGGAAAACAGGCTAGTATAAGTATTTTAGATAGTCGTATTAGATTAGATGATAGTAAAGATGCAGGCATAATTGGTAGATCGATAGTGGTAAGTTGAAAAATTTAAAAAATAATTGTTTTTTTGTTTAATGTGCCAATTTCTCGATAGTTACATGAGTTAGAAGATGATTTGGGAAGATCGGATAAAAAAGATTCAAAGACAACAGGAGCTGCTGGAGCTCGCTATGCTTGCTGTGTTATTAAATTAGAATAAATTAAATCAATAAAATTGACTTAAAAAAAGAAAATTTCAAACAATAACGATCAATTTTTTCAACCTTGAAAACTTTGTTTCAAAACTATTATAACATATCTGATAGAGTTAAATAAATATTTTTGTTTTGCTTTAGTTCTGTTTTACTTTACTTATTAAATTTTTCGTTCCAAATTCAAAATTGTAACTCTTTTCCTATGCTGACGTGATATCTATTTTTACGTAAAAATGTAATTCATCGCAATACTGATCTCTAATTTTTTCGAATTAATTCGATTTCAAATTATATGAATAGTTTCATAGTTTATTTATAAATGAAAATATTGTTACCCAAAGTTGGAAATAAAAAATAGTTTTAAAACACTTATAAATATAATGATAATCAATTTTTTCCTAAAAAAAAAAAATTCTCAAATTTAATTATAGATGGCAATATAAACATCAAGTTGCAATTCGAATTAAATTGTATGATTCAATTTAAAAAAATCAACATTGTTAATTTGAATATTAAATTATATTTAGAATTTTAAAGCAAAAAATTTTTTGAATCAAAAAATTGCTGAAAAAAATACAAAAGGCATTGTGTTTATTAAATTTTATTATTTTCTTTCATTGATTTTAAAAACGTATAAAATTTATAAAATTTAATAAGATTAATTCCAAAATTATTAACAAATTATAAATTAATACAATTGTGACAGTTACTAAATTTTCTATTATAATTGAAAGAAAAAATTTCATGAGCAATTATCAAAGTTGAACTCGAATGAAACAGCTGGAAATTTTAAAAAATTTTTTAATTTTTTGATAATTAAACTAACACAACAAAAAGCGATAAACTGAAAAACAACTTCCTCACCTGCAAGAGATGGTCGAGATTTCTGATACAGGTACATTCAACAGTAGAATTTCAAAGCGTAATTTGTAATTATCAAAATTTTTTTTTCAAATTTTTTTTTAATTTTTCACAGTTTTTGAGCTTAAATTACAATCCGCTCTTCAAATATAATAACAAAATATTTATTTAATACTAACATACTTCTATTTATAAAAAACTTAAGAATTATTGAAATATCTGCTAAAATTTTCAGATTGACACTTTCAAAGTTTTAACTATACTAAATATAAATAAATAATTCAAATTAAACGAAAACGTAGTTTAATTTTTTTAAAAATTATTCTTATCTAGACAGACTAATAATACCAATCAAATTTTGAAATTTCTATTTCTTTTTCTTCATATTTTTTATTTTAATTTAAATTTTTATTATTTATTTGCATCAGACAATAAAAAAGTGTGAAAATTTTAAAAAGTTTAATATTTAAAAAAAAAATTAAAATTCTTAATCGAGAAAACACCTTGGTTTCATGCTCAAACATTTTTATTCTGTATTTTTTATACTTTATTATGAACATTGCCAAACTTTTGATGCATATAAAAAAATTCAAAATTTGAATTAGCGCGCAAATCATATTAATTTTTTATGCAAACTCTAAATCATTATATTTTTTGCAAAAATCAATTATTTAATTGAGTTCTCAATTCTTTTTCATTACTCTTAGTTTATCAGTAATGCTTTACTTTAATATATTAATTCTTGTTTTTTATTGTTTTTTTTTCTTTTCTGTTTTGTGTGATTATGATGTTTCTGAATTCGAAATTAACAATATCGGTACTGATGTGGCACACACTTTTGATGAAGAAGGATTTAAGAAATCTGACTTATCGTTAACTGATATTTCACCCGTTTCTAATCCCATTTCGAATCTTTTGATAAAAATACCTATGAATAATTTGAATTCAGCCTCACGTAAACCTACATTAAATCAGATTCAATTTCTAGTTCAAAATCAAAATAATCCTGCACCTAAAGTTTTTAGAAGAGCTAAAGTGATAATGACCGGATTTTCAGGTGTAAACGGACTTATTAATTTGAAGCAGATAGTATGTTTTGATTAAAATATGAAAAATAATAATTATTTTTGACCACTCTTCATTTATAGAAAGGAGGGCCAGTGCTCATATTTGGAACTTTACAAGGATTTCCTAGACAGGGCAAATTCGGATTTCATTTTCACGAATTACCTGCTCAAGGAGGTGACTGTGAAGATGCTGGCGAGCATTTCAATGTATGTCTTAATCTGTAATAAAATAATACATAACTAAACGAAAAATCAAAATCAATTTGGATTTACACGAAAAATAAAATAAAATTTCTTTTGAAAGCCGAATCATGATACTCATGGTGACAAAGATTCATTTGTCAAACATGCTGGGGATTTAGGTAATATTATTAGTCAATATAGCAGAGTGGCTCATATTGTTTTGACTTCCGACTCTATCACTCTTGGAAATGGACCGAATTCTGTACTTGGTAACTAGATATAGGACTTTATTTTTTGATTTTCAGAAAAACTAAATATATAAAATATCAAGTCTAACTATACTTATGATTTATTGTAGGGCGCTCTTTAGTTGTCCATATAAATGAAGATGATTTGGGAATGAAATCTAACAGAGAAAGCTCTAAAACAGGAAACAGCGGAAGTCGATTAGTAAGTTTATAGAATAAAATAAAAGTATTACAAATTATTTTATTTTTCTTTTACTTAATCAGGCATGCGGAGTTGTGACGTTGCTCTCACCTATATTAACAGCTGATAATAATTTGAATTGAATTCGAATAAATTTAGTAGTTGAAATAAAAACTTGATGCATTATTAAATTAGTTTCGATGTATCATACCATGTCTCTATATTTTTTTGGGTATTTTCTAATTTTTACAAGTTTACTAAAAAAAATCGTCTAAAAAACTTCGTTTTATTTTTTTTTATTACTTATAAATTTTAGTAATTAGAAATCCATTACCAATTCTTATCATTAAGTATGATTATTACCAATAAATTGTAATTTGTCGTTGTTGTAACAATCACAAACAATTAGTTTCAGGGTAAAAATTGTCTCGAAAATCATTAACTCGTCCAAAATAGCGTTTGCATTCATATGAATAGAATGAAAATTTATAATCATTAAAATCTAATGTTAATTACTAAAAATATGTGTGATTCAAAAAATTCATTAGTTTATATAATTTACAATTCATTGTGATATTAGACCATGATTAATAAATTATAAATTCAATTGTGTGCAAAAAGTGAAATACATCAAAATAAAATTGTGAATCAATAATGTAAATTCAATGAAAATTTTTGAATTTTAATTTATCCTAGTTTCTTGAATTTTTTCAAATTTTAAAGAAAACTAAAGAAAACAGTATAAAGATAGATAATTAAGTCGCTGCATATTATAAAAATTAAAAAAAAAAATTTATTAATATTGGTTATTTTATTAATTTTTCTTTCTATAAATAAGAATGGCAAAAAAAATGTTACTAAATTTACAACCTTTTTTCAAAAAATTATGAATGATATTTGTCATTTTGTAATAACAAAAGAATTAATAATCTAATAATTTTTAAAAAAAAGTTGTTTTATCTAATTTATGCTTGAAAATTTTATCACAAATACTCGAATCGAAGAACATCATTGTTGTCAAACAAATTCGAAAATTCGAATACTTCTTAGACAAAAGATATTGAGGAACTTAAGAAATTTTTAAGTCTAATGGTTCTTTTAATCTAAAACTTTTTTTATTAATTCGAAATTAAGAAATTCAGTTTGAATGACTAATTTTGAGTCAAATAATTGCACGATTATAATGGTCGAGTTGGTTTTTATTGTTATCGCCTAAAAAAATTTTATTATACTTTAGAATTGTCTAATTTAAAAAGGAAATTCATAAAATTAAATTTTGAATGCTTAGAAAATATCTAAACTTTGTATACATTTATATTTGTAGTTTTACAATTTAAATTTAATCATGATAACTTTTTGACCGAAAATTTGGATTTTAGCTCTAAAAATCTATAAAAGAAATTTATCAAATGCATTAAGAAACTATTTATAACTAAATGTGAAAATGAATCTTGAAAAATATTATCATTCAAAAAAAAAATTTAACCTTGATCACATTTGTTGGAAAACGACTAAAAAATTTCATGAATATCATCATAACAGTGTTTATATTCAGGGGCCAATCAAAGAAACCAAAATCTTTTTCTCAATTATAAAACTTTTTTTGCGAAGAATATTGTTTTATTTTTGTATATCGAATCGTATCTTTACTTTAATATATCAAAAAATTTTTTCGACAAAAAATTCTATGCAGTGACTTTACTTTCACATGAATTATCAGAATCAGGCAATCTTTACCCAAAATGAAAAAATTAATACTTTTTTTTCGTTTAATTATTTGCCGGCTGAAAAATTTAGTCTAAACTAAAAAATTTAAGCAATGGAATATGAATATATTTATTAAATATTTGATTGAATTAAGTTAATTAAGACAATATTATATATTTATAATTTCATTACTAATAAAAGTTGATATATTAATTTTTGTCAAAAATTTTTTTTTCGAGCGCTAATATCAAAAAATTGATATTTTTTAAAATTATATAAAATTTATTCTTCAATTCAAAAAATCTAAGGTGATTGCAGATTGCCAGTGAAGAATAATTAAAACACAAAATAAAATTGTTGAATATATATCATTTAGTTTGTGTAAATTATTTTTTTTCATGCAAATTTTTTTAAGTAAATCATTAGCAAATAGTAATTTTAAAAAACAAATCATAAAAATAATAAATAGATAAAAATTAAAGCTATCAATTCAAAAAATTCGAAATATAAAATGAGAATATATTCTTTTGATTTCTCTTTTTGTATATTGATTAATGAATACAATCACATTATTTTAAATTTTAGCATTCATAAACTTGATAAATACAGACAAAAATATATTTACATGATATATTTCTTACATTAAATGGATAATCATCTGCTTTTGCCAATTGATTCAATTATACAATTAATTTTTAAATTAAAAATATGCTTAGATGTGCGCTGATTTTTAAATAGCATTTATTGATATTAGTTTTATTTTCAATGAATGCAGATACTAATGATTATACAATATTGTAGAAAAATTTTTTTTTTTTTTACAATATTGCTACTATGAATTTCAATTTGTATAATTTAGTCAATTCAAATTTGATGTATTGTATATGTCATGCACTGCTGAAATTTTTTAGTGCTAGATGACAAAGGTTTATTATCTCATGTTTTATTCTGTTTATCAATGATCTACTATATATATATCATATACATTAATATTATTGAGTAATTAATGGTTTCGATCAAACAATAATAATAAAAAGTAATATTAAAATATTTCGAATCATATTTAAAATTTTATCAAAAATATTATAATTTTTTATCAAATTGGTAATTGATACATTTGATGAATATTGAAAATCGCATCCGAATTATACTGAAAATTTTATCTCTAAAACAAAATTGCATTTTAATGTATTTTAATTTAATTTGAAGAAAAAACAGCCTACTTTTTTCTTTAGGCGTGTTCTGAAGTGAAAATATTTTAAGCATTTTCAAAGCATCAAATAATAAGTGAAATTAGGTGAAAGCTGAATCAATTGTCTTTTTTATCAATTGAACAGGTAATTTTAAAATTAGTTTTATTATGTACCCACAAATATCTATTTAGTTTACGTATAATTTTTCTATCAAGTCTATTATGATTTATTTCATGCCGATGTTGAATAGTATCTAAACAATTTTTATTTTTTAAATGATTATAATATCTATCAATCGGCATCCTCCGTTATCTATTCGACTCCCTATCTAATTTTCCGATTTCATTTTAAAAATTCATTTAGAAAATTTACTCATTTTAAAAAAAAAAGATTTCAAAATTTCAGCTGATGAAATTTTTTCAATTTTTTTATAGATGATTCTTATTTTTTTTTGAAAAATTTAAAAATAATTTCAATTTGATTTTAATAAACAAATTTGTAGAAAACTGAAAAAAATTAACAGTAACTTTCGTGAATTTATGTTTGATTTTATTTTAAATTTATAATCTTATCTTGATATTTTCGAATCTATTTCAAGCAATTTAAATTTTAATTATTTAATTATTTTTAATAAAGAAAAAAGGAAAATTGGTCTTGATTTTTATTCTTTATCTCTATAATTTATTAAAATATATGTAAACTAGCAAGTTAAAAAATGATCAACCACAAAAGTTTAATTCTAAGAAACTTTAAGATACTTGTCGACGTAAATTTACGCTTTAAAAATTATTTAATTATTTTTCTAATCATACAACATGTAAAAGGACAATTTAACTTAAATCCGTCAAATAAAAAAGATCGATATGCTAGCGATTTCGAAGGGGAAAATCATAAAAGTGTTGAAGAAAAAGCTAATAGAAATCAAAACTCAGGTGTATCACTCGGCAAAAGTGATTCCATTCAAATTCAAGATGATAACGATATCATCAATTCATTGCCAACACAATTTATACCAGATACTTTTACTGATAATAATTATAATACAAAGACAAACGCTTTATCTGGCAATTTCATAAAAATTAATTCATTGCCTGTTGCATCTCCTGCTACATTATCATCAAATTTTGTTTCAACAGGTTCTAATATTCCGACTTTTGAATTATCAAGTGATACATCTGCTGTAATCAATAACGATAATCGAGAAAATCCTAATCGTCAGGCCATTTTGAAAACACATGCGAATAAACTGCAATCAAGCATATCACAAATTTCATCGCAGGGTCATCAAAATTTACAATCCGAAAAACCCAATTCAAATAATGGCCAAGATTCTCATGTAAATTCACCAAATAACATGATGAGTCCATCATTAGTGAGCAGTATTTTCGCAAAATTTAATCAACCAATCGGAACTTATTATCCATATGGAAATTTTGGAAGTACTCATCAATACGCCTATCCTGGGTTTTATGGATCTAATTATTATGGATCTGGATACCCACCATTAATGATGAACAATGGCGCAACCAATTTTTTAACAAACGCTTTCTATACTAAAATGCAACCACTCATGAATTTCTTCCAGAGTTTAACTCGTAAATTTCACAATCCATTATCTTCATATGGATCACCTTATAGTCACGGAGGCTATGTTGGACCTTACACATATTATGTGAATTATAATTAAAAGATGAAAAAAAAATTTGAAAACTTAATTTTAGATTAATTATCGAATTTTTTAATATATCTCTACACTGAAAAATTAATTATTTCGATTTTGAAAATTAAATTTTTGCACCTTCGTACACCAGACTTTGTTCAAAAAAAAGTAATTAATTATTTTGATTACATTTTTTTGCATATCGAATCGACACCCTACAAAAATATAAGTTCTGTCGAAAAACGATGTTTTGACAAAGAAATAAATATGAAATTTATTCTCTCGTGAATAAAGGTATATATATAAACCAGCAAGACGAAAAAACAAAAAAAAATATCCTAAAAAAAGAAGCTATCAAGAAGTAGTTACCAATGTGATTTATGTTAAAAATTATTAACTTATCATACAATAAATTATTGTCAATGAAAAGCAAATTAAGTTCAAACGTGAAATCTTAAGGAGTAATTATTTATATAAGAGATTCAGCATAGAAAAAAATCACTTGGCAAAATCAACGTTTGATTATTAGATTAAGTAATTTCTTTTATCACTGATTTGTTTTTACGTGTAATTAAACTATTTGAATTCAAAGTTGTTAATTAACAGTTAAAAAAATTATATAATCAAAGTAGTGTTCTAAAAATTAAAAAAATTTTTTAAAAAAATTAGTTACTATTACTTAACACGAATGAAAGCTGTATCAAAAGTTTTTGCGTTTTACAATTTTGTTTGTATAACATCTTTGTTTTAATGTTTTCACATGAGATCAGACACCTGATAAACATAAAGCTTGAATATCTTTAGTTTTTTTTCCATTTTTTAAACATTGAATATATATATTAAGTAAGTATACATTTATCAAGTAAAGAGTGGGCTGCATTTTATTTCTAATGCATATAAGATTGTTTTATATATCAATATTTAACTGTGCATTATCTAAAACAAGATATTTTTTTTTTACTTATGAAATCACCTAACCAAATTATCGCTTATTTATAATGGTTATTGACACTTTAATTAAATCGAAATGTGAATAAACAGCTTTCTTTTCAATCAAAGCTGATAATTGATATTTTTGATCGTAGCAAGATGCAACACTTTTAAATTTTTTTGTGGTTCTTTTAAATTAAATAAAATAAATAAATTGTAAATTTCTAAATTTAGATTGTCAGACTGTTATTCAAATTAATTTATAAAAATCTATATAAAAAATGATTTCTCAAACGAGTTAAATTAAAAATATAATCTTTTAATCAAGGCTTAGGGGGAGCAACATATCATTAGTCCCATTATATAATAATTCATATTAAATAACTTTAAGTTATCTTGAACGAGTTTATGATATTATGAGCTTTATAAATTATCTAAAAATTTATTAATTATCATTAAATTCTTTGACTCACATAAATTATTTCTAATTGATTTTTTACAATAAATAATTTGATTATGCCACATAAGTTTTTACGTTTCACATTTATCACTAACAAATTTTTTGAACAATTAAGTCGTATAGTTATTTTCATTTTATTGCATATGTTGTATGTGTCAAAATTATTCTCAAATTAAAAACTTTACAATTTTAATTCTAGATTACATATAAAATCTAATATGATTTTAAATATTATTAGAGCTAATAAAAGAATAATTATTTAAATGTTAAAAATGAATTTTAATGAATTGCTGAAAATAAACGTTTATTTCAAGTATTATTCTAATTTGTCTTTAGTTAAGAAGCAAGTCACTTTTTGACTTGACAAATTTTAAGTATCCTATTTCCAAAAATAAAGATTAATTTCGAAAGTACAAATTCAAACACATAAATTTCTATAATTTTTTTTGTCCAAAATACTCAAGACTATAAATTTATTTTATTGAAAATTCGACCAAAGTTAAACAAAAAAATCTATCATGGCTACCAAAAAATTTTATACAAAAAGCTTTAAAAAAATTTACACATTAATTGACAAATCTGTAAATTAAAGAAAAATATAAATTGAAATGATTTTCGAAATTTTAAAATTTTTTTTTTAAAATTTAATTGTTTTATTAATTACTAAATAATAAATTGTAAATAATCTTTGCTGTTTTTTTAGATATTAGTATATTTATCGAAATCGTGTTAATGAATTGAATTTCTAAAATACGACATCTTATTAGAAGTAAATAATATTTTAATTATTTAATGATAATTTGAGCAATAGTCCGAGCTATTTATAATATAAAAAAGAAATTTTTCAAAATACAGTTTTTGCAATTTTGTTGTGTCATTAATAAAAAATTGAGGAAATAATCTAATTCGAAATTCGAATCGAAACCAAAAAAATGTGAAAAAAATAAAATATATCAAAACAAGACTTTTATTTACTAAATTATATGAGTATATATAAAAAATTTATACAAATTTTTCACTGATATGATGAATAAAAATGACAACAAAAAAATGCGTTTTATGAGCAAAAAAAAATTCAGGAGGCAAATGATGAATGATTTTTATTGATTTGAATCCTTTTTTAGCTGAATTTAAATGATAATAGCTAGATTATTTTAATTAATTGTGAATAAACTAAGAAATTTATTAAATCGTATCATGATGATTATCAATAAATAACATAATTTTTCATAATACAAAAATTTCAGCGGATCAATCAAAATAAATTAATTATCCAAACAATAAATAAAAATGGTTCTTATATGAATTGCTTCGAGAATTGAAAAAAGACGTGAAGGTGATCAATGATATTTAATTTTCATTCTTGTAAAAAGAAATTAAATAATATTAATGAGAATTGTTTTAAGCCCAGGAATCCCATGAATTTGCACCGATAATTGAGTTCAATAGATCACCAATTTTTAGCTTAGAGTCATGATGACTTTGATGGCCACTAGAAGCAAGTGGAATAACCTGACAAAAAATTGGATTTTAAAGATTGCATGTATAAAAAATTTTATTTGCATTAATACTTACTGGCATTTCGTAATTATGTGTCGCTGGTTTAGGGAGATAAAGAGGTGGAAGTTTCACAATTGGAATTGGTGGATTTTTTATCAAAGCTTTCAAACCATCTAAATTGATATGAACAACAGGCAAGGGGAATCCATGCCCATGATGAGCCTGATGTGGATTAGCAATGACAAATCCTGAAATGACGCCAATTATGACTACGCCAAAAGTAATCTAAAAAAATAAATTTAAATTATAGATTATTATTCGATAATACTGATCTATCGACAAGAAAACATCAATATGTGAGTAATAGAACATTAAAAACTTACAATTTTTCTGATCATTTTAAATTATTTACGTTTTTAGTGGACCGATCAAATTAAGCACTAACATCTGAAACTCACTAGTCAAGAATTAAATTAAAAATAAAAACATCTAATGATAATGTCTGATTTTATATGAAGTTCACATATGCCGGCCAAAAAAAAATAAAATTATTAAAATAAGATTGTTAAAATCGCTTAGTGAAGGTGAAATTCATATAATGAGAGAAATATATTATAGTAAAAATTGAGCAAGCTTATTTCAAAATACCAATAAATAAGTATCAAAGTTCAAGTCATCAATATTACAAAGTTACAAACAAGCTATAAAGGTGAGTTTTTAAATATGATACAATGCAAAAGTTTTATATAAAACGAATCAAGAAAAAAAAACAAATTGAAGAGAAGCCTTTGAATTAGATAGCATAAGTTCTACTAAATAGCTCTTATCTAATTTAGGATCAATTACTTATATAATAATAAATGTTAGCAAACATATATATATGTTGATAATAAAAGAGATGAAAAATTTATAGATTATAAACTCACGAATACGAATCAAAATATGAAAAACTAATGACGAATTTGAGGGATTTAAATTTGAATCACCTTTAAATAAAATTTCAATTGATTTGCCTTTAGCGGAATTAAAACTACAATTTTTTCGCGCAATAGTAGGAAAAAACGCGAAAAAAAAATTAAAACATACTTTTGAAAATGATGTACACCATACAAATCGATTTCTGAACTTATCAATATTTAAAAATTTGATATTTAATTTTTAACAATAGGTGTATGCCTTAACAAATAATTTATGCTCTATTTAAATCCCTAATACTTCTTTAGCACTATTTATTAAATTTATTTGCATAAATAAATAGTATCAAGTAATGATCAACCTTTCGTAATAATTATTTATTTAGCAAAAATTAAAATCGAAGCTAAAATCAAATTCATAAATTATTTCTCATGTGATTTTCAAAAAAAAAATTAAGTTAAAAATTTATGAGAAACTTTATCTCAAT
This sequence comes from Acarapis woodi, assembly GCA_023170135.1. Lineage (NCBI taxonomy): Eukaryota > Metazoa > Arthropoda > Arachnida > Trombidiformes > Tarsonemidae > Acarapis > Acarapis woodi. Next base: position 31,641 of record BLXL01010061.1, read on the forward strand.
TACATAACTTATTCCTTTTCTTTCAGGAAAATTTTTTTAAATTAATTATTTAAATTTTCAGCATTCAATAACGAAAATTTTGAAATCATTATACTATAATCTAAATATTACATAATCTAAGTTTTCAATAACGCTGATATGATTTAAAAAAATTAAAACCAGAGGTAAAAAAATTGAATCATATACTCGAACTTTTGAAATTTTTTCTAAATTTAAAAATTTTGAAATATAATTTACTTTACTAATTGTAATTTGTATATCAAATTATTACTTCTTCAAACATTAAAAATTTCCGGAAAGATTTAATTATCTTAATTTTTTTATTCGTAAACTATACTTATCTAAATTTTTATTCTCAAACTCTAAATTTTCATATTTGAATCATGTATTAAAATTTTTTTTTTTTTTTTTTCAAATAAAAAACATTCTAGACAACCTCTCATTGTCTAGGATCATACTATCGAGAAAATACCGGGTCTCGTTCGATCCCCGAAGTCAAGCTCGATCGGGATTTGTTAGTACTTGGATAGGAGACTGCCTGGGAAAGCAAGTTGTTCTAGACTTTTTCTCATTGTTTTTTTTTTGTATTTAATTTTTTCATTTTATGTACTAAGAAAAGAATTCCGCATCTTATTTCATTGACCCAAATGATAAATTTAATAAAAGCCAGTTCGTAACCTATACCTGTAAAAGATCAATATGCGAATAATTATTTAAAAAAATTGAATTAACCTTTTTCATCTAAAATTTCTGGTAAAAAAAAAAATTTGATTTTTTTTGTTTCAGATTCAATGCCATTTATTTTAGTGTTGCCAATCAAAATAATTCAATAGGACAAAATAATTTCCTGATACTAAACTCAATAATCCGATTAATTTTTGATCTTGCTACAATTTTGAAAATTATTATAATTATTAATTCAAATCAGTTTTAATTAAAATACTAAAGAAAAACTTTAAAATCTATTAAAAATTTAATGTAAACTAATTTTTACTACTTTCTTTATTGTGCAAACAGGCTATTTCATTAAGATAATCTTAACCTTTGAACAGTTTTTAATAAATTTTCACTTCAAATGGCTTTTTTTAGGAAGTGAAATTTAAATTGCTTCAAATTATTGAATTTTCGCTTTTTTTATATTCAATAAGTCAAAATTATGTAGATGAAGTCTGACTTGTTTTTAAGGCCATTAAAAATTTATTATTACACGAAAATTCTAAAATATTTCACTTTTTAATACTTAAATTATTGAATCAAAAAAATTTCAATGTTCAAAAGAAAATTATTTTTTTTATCTATACAGCTTAAAAATTAATTAAAAAAAATTTTAGAATGCTGATTAAAGGATGTATAAATAATAATTAAAAATGATTTGAAAATTAAATATTACAAAATCTTCCTTGTCAAAATCAAGATAAATTTTTAAAAACGAATCAAATATGCTTGAAAAAATTTTTTAAAGTCGTAATTGATCAAAATCTTATTAAAACTGATTGATCAAAGCGATTTTAAAAAAAAAATTCATTTTTCTACAAACATTCAACTGAAAAAAAATCATTTAATATGAAATGAAAAAGTTGAATTAGTCTGAATTAATATGTCGATTAATGGAATATTAATTTTTAAAAAATATTCTAAAGCTAAATGATAGAATACGAAGAAGAAAAAAAAAAACGTTTTGTTTAAGTAAGTTTATTTTATTGAAGACATTTTTTTTTAATCAAAATTTACATCGTTGAAAAAATAAAAACTATAAATTAACAGTTTTCTCCTCAGATTGAATAGATATAAAAGTTCATGGATGTTCGTTTTATATTTTTAGACATTTTAAATTATATTAGCAAATCAACCGTAAATTTTACCTAGAAAGGCAAAAAATTAGTTCAATTAAATACAAATTAATTTTAAAAACATACCTCCGACCAAACCAGGACTGGCAATGATACCTGCTATTTAAAAGACAATTAATTAAGTAAACTTTTATTTAATCTTTTAAAAAAAGTATTTACCTGGAGCGCCGATTAGACCATTTGTAAGAACTGGAGCGCCATAACCAATTTTTCCAGCACCTAGACCACAACCAAGACCGGCACATCCATAACTAGTTGTCGCGATAGCTGGAACACCTGTTGATTTTCAAATAAAAATTATTCATCAGCAATATATTTCAGATGGAAGTTGGATAAAAATTTTTTATACTCACCCAAAGCGTATCCGTGAGTAGCCAGGACTGGGGCGCCAACAATACCACTAGCTGAGGCAACAGCTAAACACGCAAATAAAGCAATGATAAACTAGGTACGAAAATAAAAGAAGTTTATTTTAAGCAATTTGTCATAAAAATTAAATTCGATTAAAAAACACTCTTTAGCGAAATTTGATAAAAAACTTACGAATTTCATTTTTAATTTCAAGTTTAGTTTTAATCGTTTTAGGTAAACGTATAGCGAACGAATAATGATTTAGGATGGTTGTTGATCGACTTTTATACAGCGAATTATTGCATAGAAAATGTTGGACTCATATACAAATTGTGTGCGAATCTGGGAATTCAAGAAAAGCTTTAATAAGGAGTAAACGTTAGAGAAATTTGATTTGTGAATTTAACATAATTTCAGCTTTGATTCACCTTAAAGTGTAACAAAGAAAAAGTATTGGTGGCTTTAAGTGAAAATTATCTAAATGAAGGAGATTTGAAAAAGCCGAAGAGATGTTTTATTAGAATACAGACATCGATGATTTAAATGATGGTTCAGATTCTATATATTTTCTAAGAATGTACAAATTTATATTTTAGCATTTGCTAGAGTTTTATTCGATCACCCTCAAATGTACATAAAACTAATTAACCAGGAAAATATCTCTGTAACACTTTCTTTCGAACATTTTTTCAAAATAAAATATCCATGGTCATTATTTTATTATTTTCAAATTTTCAATGAATTTAATCAAAGTATTAATGTATTGAATACTTGATAAAATAGAAAAATTGAATATTGAAAAGTCTGAAAAAACTAGTCATTAAAAGTAATCATTCTTTTTTTTTTTCAGTTTTTTTTCAATAATAATGATTTTATGAAATACTTGATAAATGCATTCAAGTAAAATAAAATTTATAAATATCAGAGCAAAAAAAACTTAAAGGCTAATTTTATCAAAAATATTTTTCATGTGTAAAAAAAATTCACTAAGATCGTTAAATTATTGAAAAATTTAAATAAATTTATTGAAGACATATACAAGTTTATTAATGTGTAAAAAAAAAAGAATTTAGATTGAACACCATTCGGACGAATAGTTATTGATGTACAACTAGTTTCTAAATATTAATTTTAAATTGAGTTTATTCACTTTCACACACGTTAGTATCAACAAAAATTAGTTTTCGCTTAAGCATTCATTGAATCGAATAGAATTGACAAAAAAAGATATTGAAAAAGTTTAAAAATCTAAAATTTGAAATCAAATTTTAATAAATACACTGGAATGCAACACAATAATTTAAAGGATAAGAATGAATGTGTAAAATAATTAGTCGATTTTGTAGTTTTACTTGATTAAATGAATAATATCATTTTATGTAAAAGATTAGTAATGAAATTTCATATAATTTCTTTAACAATTCTATGGGCCTTCAGATAAAAATTCACGTATCTCATCATTTGGTGGAATCGCAATGATCAGAATAAGACAAGTGATAAATAGTTGTCATTGATTTCTCAAAATCTTGATATACTTTAAAAGAAATTCGTTGAACGATCTAAGTATTACCCTGAAGAATCAGAGATAATTTTTTTGGCAATAAATTTTTTTTTAAAAAGATTAAAAGTAATTCTTAAAGATAAAAGGTAATTAATGGAAAAAATTATTTAAAGATTTAAAAATCAGGCAGCCTAGATAGTGAAAGGAATCACAAATTACTCTTTTGATTATTTATTTTAATACATCGAAATAAAAATACTTTATTGAAATTTAAAAATTAACAATTTATTTTTTAAAATAAATTCATATCACTCATAGAATAAATTGTTTAATTTAGATTTGTTAAATGTGTGAGTAAAAAAATTCAAAAATCCTAGTTTGTAAAAAATGAATTCAAATCTAATTTGAATTAATATTTGTAAAAAAGCGACAATTTTTCATAGCTACAATCAAGATCTTGAAATGGATATACAAATTTTAATTTAATATTACGTTTTTTAAGTAAATCATAGAGACCAATGCGTCGATTGCGTTGAAGAACCATATTGCACAAACCAAGTTGATAGAATTTACAGATTTCCGCAAATTTTTGTGCTGTTTCGA
>BLXL01010062.1:0-36670 GCA_023170135.1 Acarapis woodi
AAAATTTAGGCAAGAAATATTAAGATAACAAGATTTTATAAAAAATACTAACTTTAACTCTCGTAAAATACCTGGTGGTAATTTTCCAGATACTGATATTGCATAAATACCAGGTGATAAATTATCAATTCGTAACCATTTTGCAACCCAACTATCTTCAGGCGACATAATTGCTTAAAATTTTAAAAAATATTCAAAATTACTGAAAAATAATCCTTGAATTTCTTTTTTGAAAACTAACCTGTTATACCATCAAAATTACTTGATGTACAATCGTAAATCATATCGCGATTTCCACGCAGACCTAAGATTTTTTCACAATTACAACATCCCTGAGTCTCGAAATCATCAAATGATTTTACAAGTGAACACAAAAGACAAGCTCTTAAATTTCTAAGATCTCTAGGTACGTTTTCAACATTCATCATTTTTTAAATAAATTTTTAATTTATGAATCGAATGCGAAAATAATTCACTATTGCTGAATTTAGATTAAAAAAAAAATGCAAATAAATATAAACAAGATTGTGCGAAATTCAATTTTCTATAAGTGCCATCTGATGTAACAAGAAATAAGAAGAGTATTTTTAATTTTTTAAAATTTGATTCATTTTTTTCTATTGTCCATATTCGATTTATAGGTTGAATTAATTATTGAATAAGGCAATCCATTTTCATCAGAAAAATTATAATCCAGGTACCCATATTTTTGATCGATTTTGTGTTTCACAGAATCGTATTTATTGAGCGTTCGTTCAAGAAAATAAAAAAATAGCACCGAAACGAGCCAATATATGAATTTTGATTTCATCAGATAATCAAATTGTAATTTATGAAAATAGTAGGATAATCGAACTATGAAAGTATCTAAAACAAAATCATGGTTGTAAATACCTTGACAAAAATAGAGAAATTCCTGACAGTTTTTCTTTTTTTTGCTTTTTTTATTTCGATTTTAGTTTAACTTACCTAAACATTCATACCAATATTTCATAAATCCATTATTACTTATAATAAATTGTGGGACAATTAAGTTCAAACCCAAAAATAAGCCATCAACAAGTTTTAAACCATTTTTCACCAAGGCATTTGGGTTAGTTAAACTTGGTTTGTATCCACGCTCAAAACAAATTCGCAAATAATCTATATTATCATCAGTAGAGAGTTCCGAACAACAATTGAATTCGTCTTTAATACCCATACAATATCCGATTACTCTCCCTAAAATACATTAATATTATTGATTCTTTTAAATTTATACTTATTCACTTAAAACTATTTGAAAAGGTATTAATTTTTTTATTTTTATACTTACAAAAATAAATCATTTCACCTATTACATAGTATTTATCATTAATTGTATTTTTTTCTTTCTTATCGATCGAGCTATTCATGTAAAATGCACAATTTTCTGGTTTAATAGCAATCAATCCTATTAAACTCCACTGTGTCATCACCATGCTGTGTTGACTAAATTCATAAAAGATGAATAATTTTTAGAATAGTTTAAAGATTACTAAAAATATACCTTAGCCAAAGTTTATTATCCTCATCAAGAAAAGGCAGCTTATGATCCTTAGTAAAGATTTAAAATTTTAGCTTTAAAATATTGAAATTTCTGATCAAATGAACTCACTTTAGGATATTTTTCATTCATTAATTTGCTCATTTGCATGTGACACGTAGTCCGAACTAGTCTCAATGATTTGTAAGTAGATGTATTATGATCGAATGGATTGTCATCATACCAAGAATTGATATGAATTACAGTAGATAGTACACGTTTGAGTATTGCTTTGCAGCTTGAGTTTTGTCCAGAAGCAATTATAGGAACATGTATATCCGGCAAAAGAACCAGCTGCCATTATAAATAAAAATCAAACATTAATCAGTGTATAAAATTAAAAAAAGAACGAAATCGACTCAAATAAGAATTTTCCATCGAGTATTAACTCACCAATATATTTCCAATAAAATGTGAAATATTTAGACTATGAACGAAAAAGTTAAACATTCTTGATTATTGATTAGCATAAACTCATTTTTACCTTAAAAAGTAAGTTTTGCTCAATTTCTGAGCATTTGTGAATCGTTCTAGATCGAACCATTCTAAAATAATTCATTTGAGAAAATAGATTATTGTTTTTTTTTTCATTTGAAATTTTTCTTTGTAATTATTAAATTTATTTATCGAATTCAATATGTCTTAAAATTAACAAATAATTACCTGGAATATTCTCTAAAGGATTAAAATCTTTTGTCACACCTGCAGTTCGCTTACCAACTGTAGACAATAAATTCCATTTATTTTCAAGATGAATCTTAGAAACTGGATTCATTTTCAATAAAATTAGACCAAAAATAATTATTTCAACGGTTGGAAATTATTATGCAATATTTTTTTTTTAATTTCGAATTTTATAAAAACTTTAAATAAAAAAAAAGCAAAATTTTCTATTTTTGTTTTCTTGACTTGTCTAATAAATGTTAAAAAATTTATTGATGATTTTAATATTAAGTGATCATTTTTATAAAAAAATCGAAGGAGTACTTAAATAATATACGATAGTATTTATGTTATAAATTGAACAGATATTAATAAAGAATATTGAAAAATTTTCAAGGAAGAAAAATTGCCTCTTAAAAAATAGAATATCATGACACATTAAAAAAATACATACTCTCTATGATATTCTTGATAAATGGACTAAATTTATTATATATCATTATTCTGATGAAAAAAAAAAAACTCATTGAATTCAAAGGTAATTTTTTAATACATGTATATTTCTATTAAATTAAACTATGAATGAATAAACGAATTAATATTATACTTTGCTCTTGTAAGGCATTTTGATTAAAATTTTCATTAAATTGTTTTTTCTTTAGTTTTATTGTTCAAGAATCAAAGTTCGAAAGGTCAGTTTATTTCGAAACTATAAATTTATAGAAACTAGAGTTCAAAACATGCTTGAAATATTATAAACAAGTTTGTTGATTATTGAAATTTTTATTCGGAAATAAAATTAAATATTACTTTAAGTATTTATTACAAATATAAGTATAAAATTAGAGTAAACATTCGAGAGATTTAATAAAAATATTCAGAATAGTTCAAACATAGTATTTAACACTTTGAGGAATTTGAAGAACTAAATTCATAGTTCGCATCATATTTTGCATGATTAATATAGATTTAGAAAAATAAAATCTGTTTGCGAATCAATGCTGAAAAAAAAATCGAAATTTTGTTTAAAATTCAAAATAATGACTGAGCTTTCTTTATTTTCTGTAAATAAAAAATTAGGGAAAAATTGTGCGAAAATCAAACGCTACTGATTAACCAATTTCTTTTTCATCTCAAAATGAATTTAATAAAATATTTAGAAAAGTTATAATCAAAAAAAAAAAGAGTGTTTTATTAGAAGTGAATGGATCTCAATGAGAATTGCAAAATACATTTGGGTTCATAATCTTTTATGTACAGACAAATTCATTAACTAAATATATTCCTACTAAAATTAATCAGGTGGGCAAGTCTAGTAGGTAAATGATAGTCTTAATTATAAAAATAGATAATTATGAGACTAAAACAATTTATTTGATATCATATGATTTTTTATCGGAGGCAACTGTAAAAATGAATCGCAGAGCCAAGATGGACAATATTCGATTGAGATAAAAAGTATGAATATTGTGATCAATTTATAATAATGAAATAATTTAAATAAAAGATTAGTTTAAGTTCTATGTGCGTGCGTTGAGAGGTTTAAATGCGTTATTTACAACAAAAATTAAGAAAAAATTATTACCTATCATCTTTAAAATAAATAAGAAATCTAAAATCCATTATCATCTTAAAAGACTAAATTTTAATAATTTGTCCCCTTCACAACCATACTAAATTAGTCCTTTCTTCTTCTTGTACTCTTCAAGATTTAAAGAACGACGATTAGTTGACTTATTTGATGCAATACTTGAACAAGACAAGTTTGAGGTGTAAAGTGAGTTTGAGATTGAATTGCTCGATGCACTAGTAAGGTTGCTAGTAATGTCAAAATCAATTTGAATATCGAAATCATGAGCTGAGAATAAGTCATTTTGCTCAGTTTCAGTAACATTCGTTTTAATATCACTGTTAGCTACAGATCCAGATTTTTGTGATATACCATTCGGAAATACATAATTATCAGATTGTGATCTTTTTTCTGAATCAATTTCATCCTTACTTTCACTTACATCACCAGCCTTATTTTTTTTCATACTGACCAACATGGGTGCACATTTTCGTCTCTTGAATGGTTCATCGCCTTGATTTTTTTCTAATTCACGTGCTTCGATGATTGCCCTTTCACTTTCGATCAAATTACGCAATCGGTTGCGTTCATTTATATATGATATAGCTGAAATATTTTGTGTACGTTTATAATCAATCTCTTTGGCTTTTTGTTCTAATTCATCTAACTTTTCAGCTAATTCATTTACTTTTACATGATCTCCACGTTGTTCAGCCATATCTTTCTCTTTTTTTAATTGAGTTTTTTTCATTGCAAAATTTATAGGTGTTTGAATGTATTTTTCCTTTTCTTTTACAATCAATTCAATATCCGATTCTTTATAATTATAATTAAGTGCCCAATTAATATGCTTCATTTTATCATCAATTTGCTTTCGATTAGGAAGATTAAGTCGCTCTCGTTCCATTTTAATTTGCCAATCTTTAAATTCTTCATCTGAAAATTCTGTGTTAGATATGTACTGAATTCGAAAATTTTTTTCTTCGCGACCATATTTTAACTTAAGCAGTTTATCCGTTTTTGTCTTTTCCAAATCGTATGCTTGTGGGCCATCTGTAACATCAATTATTTCAGCAATACGATATGCTTGGGATTTGTTTTTATTTGGACCAATCGAAAGGCGTACAAAGCAACCAATTACTGTCTCTTTAAAAAATGGCGAATGACACCATTGTGCCATTTTAAAACGACTCAATCTAATTGTATTAAGTGTTTTAATATCTAATTCAAAAGGTGTCTTTTCGATTTCAGGACTACGTTCATCATCACTACTTTTTCTACGTCGTTCATCGCTCGATGATTCATCGCTTGATGATTCACTTGAACTGCTTGATGATTTGCGTCGATTATCATGTTCATTATCGCTATCGTCATCTGAAGATGAGTAGACATCTGATGCACGTAATTTTGCTTTTTGTTTGCGCTTCTCCCGTTGCTCTGAATAAAAAGGCATTTAATTAATCTTATTAGGCTTATTTAAATTCATATTTATTTTTCAAATAACAATAAAGCTAACCTTTCAATTGTTTAAGACCATCCTTTTGTTTACGATTGTTTTCAAGTGCTTTACGACGATCCGTTGATCTAAGGTTAGCATCAGTAAATAGAATTTTGTTTTGTTCTTTCTTTTTAGCTAATCTCAATTTTTTTTCTATTTCAAATCTTGTCTTTAATACTTCGCGTTTTTCACTACGATTGAAAAGTTCTTGTTCACGCTCTTTTTCGGTCATCATTAGAAGACGCTTTTGATCTTCTTCATCACCCATTAAATTTTCATCGTAACCATCATTAAACTCATCATCATCTTCCACTTCTCCTTCTTCTTTCTCATCTTCTGCCGATTCATCATCAGATTCTTTAATTGTTGGTTTGATTTGTTTTTTGACTGGTTGTTTACTAGGCGCTGTGCGTGCTTTAGTAATTGCTTTTTTCGAATTACGTTGTTCGTTCCATTCCTCATCATCATCTGAACTTGATGTACTATCAACTTGTCGATTTTTTGTTTGAATTCTTTCTTCTTCAGAGCTAGATGAAGATGAAGATGATTCACTTGAACTACTGCTTAATCTCTTTCTTTTGTGAGCCATTTGATTTCTATTTTATGTTGAACAAATGAATTCTTTATGAAGGGCTTTCCAAATGATTTTTATTGATTAAATTTTATATTTCTTTTATGGGTTGAAGAATTACAGTTGCAACACAATTAGGGTTTTTTTGATTGATCAGGTCTTAAATTTACCTTGTCAGAATCTAAATAAATTCTAAAAATAAATGATTTTTATTATTCGACTCTTCTGAGTCAAACTTGAATTGGCCCTCAAGAAACCCACTACAAAAAAAAAACTTACACCATTCAATACTAAATTGAAAATAAACAGAGATAATTTTTCTTTATTTTGCTCATGCTCTCCAAGCCGCATTGGTAATTAAAAGCCGACTTTTCGGCTTTGATCAAAAAGTTTTTAAAATAAATATTCTCATATAAGCATATGTAAAAAGATATATAGACAGATACAACTAGTCTCATCTTATCGATTAAAAGATCAATCATTTTTACAAAGGCCAATTAATTATTTTTCTAAAAACAATTTTATTTATTTTCTTTTTTTTAAAGATGAATCTAACAGATAATCTAGAAACTCAGACAAGTTGTCTATTTATAAAAAACGCATATACTGAAATTAATACCTAAATATAAATTTTAAACAAAATAAAGAATTAGCTCTTAAGTCCACCTTTGGCAATAATATCCATTGCTCGATCGATTCCCATCTCATTATACATTTCTTTAGTGAGCCAAAAATGATCGCTATCTTTCATCGCTTCAGCTAATACTGCACCCCCTATAAATGCAATTTCTTTGCGTCTTGGCGGATCTTCAATCCGTATTTTGAATCTATTTAAAGCCTCGAGATTTCCATTTAAAACGCGTTCTAAATATAATTGTTTTAATTCTTTCTCCAATCTAGATGGCAGGCCGGCAAAGCACGTACTACCACCTGAGAGTACTATGTGCCTATAAAGCTCGGTACGAATATCAATTTCACCACTTTGAATAGTGTTGAATAATAGTTCAGCAATACCTTGTCCTTCAACATTAATTAAATGTGGTTGAAACAACACTTCAGGTGCTTCAAATCTTTCACTACCTAATTTGATCACTCGGCCATCAGGCAGCGTATAGTTCTCGCTACAATAAGTAGTTTCTTGAGCTAATTTGGTTTCTTGCGCAACATCATATGCAACATAGCAAAGTTTTTCTTTAAGTATACGTATGGTTTCAAAATCCTGAAGTATTAGAAATAAAAATTGAATTATTTATTACTAAATAAGCATAAAGATACTTGCGGCAGACTGATTAAAAGCGTATCCTTTTAGTAGAAGCAATTTATTTAAATATCTTGTGATATCACGACCAGCAATATCAAGACGCCTTGTGAGATGTGCAAGTGAAAAACCTTCATAAACCGGACTGAAATGGGTTACTCCATCACCAATATCGAGAACAATGCCTGTCATTAGACCTTGAGCATAAAGTGTAAGAAATGCTTGAATTGCAATGTAAGTCGCGTGAAAATCGTACTTTTCAAACATTGTTTCATAAACGCGCCTTCGATTTTGTTTTGGATTCATGGCTGGTTCAGTCAAGAGTATCTTACTATTATTTGGTTTAATATTTAATTTTTCAAATGTAAAATCCCAAAGTATCTCCATTTCATCCCAATTTCTAACTATTCCATTTTCCATAGGATAAGATAATTCTAGATACGATCTCAGCTTACTTGCTTCGTCGCCAATCATAATATCCTTTTAGATGATAGTTTGATGAAATATTTAATTATAAAATAGGAATACTATTAATTTAGAATTTACTTCAATTAAATTTATTATACCTTAATTTCAATGTCATCTATTCGCTGTCCAGCTCGCATTAATGGTCGACCAATGAGAGAGGGAAATGTAAATTTAGGAAATTGTGCGCCTGCAAAGCCACATTTGACAAACTAAGGTAAAAATTAATAATTAAAATAACTGTGATGAATGTAATAAAGGTAAATTAGTATGAAAAATCATTGATTAAAAACAAAAACGAAGTCGACTTACTCCAGTTCCATTATCAGCCACAATCACATTTCTACCCTGGCTGTCAACCATTTTAAATGTCACTTTCAGGTTGATGTTTTAAATTAATAATTTTAGTTTTTAGTGATCTGATCTACAGTGATGAAATGTTATTCTTCTTATTATGCACGCTCAAACACAAGTGATCTTTTCAATTCAATACACACACACATACACATATACACGAATAGTTCAACACAAAAGAAAATTTTGAAAATGGCAAGAAATTTCTTGCAATTTTTCTTATTAAGAGAAACTTTTTTCTTTTTTGAAACAGCTGATCGCTGCCTTTTTACAAGCCATTTAATGTCCTCATCGTCTGTGCTGCTTATCGATTGCACATATCAAAACAAATGTTTGATTGTTTTTTTAAAATTTGACCGCAACTTAATTTCATTTTATCATTTTGATTATTAGATTTTTAAATTCTCATTTTTATCATTTTCTTTTATTTTTTAAAAACAAAAGTTCTTTTCAATTTTTTTTTGAAAACAAACTTCAGATGGTCACTATTTGATTTTTAAACGATCGCTTTTAATTCAAAAATTTTTTCATCTTAAAATATTTCACACTCATTATTCATTAATTTGGAAGAGAGAAGCATAATATATTTTAAAAGCATTATTACGTCGAATTCGACAAGTATTTTTACAAATATTGGATATATACTCATAATTACGCTGACATGCTGCTTACCTTGTTTAATGTTTTTTTATCTATAATTGAGTTATTACAATTGATACTTGATATTAATAAGGAATTATTTAAAATTATCAAACGAATGTTCATTTCTGCTGAACGCAAAAGTGTGAAAAATGAAAGTGTGGTGATTACAGGTAAATTAATTTTTAATCAAATTTTTAATAAATTTTTTTGTTTTTTTTTCTTATTTTTTCAAGCACCAATTTTGAATTTTTTTCGATCATCATTTTCAAACCAAAAAAATTAAGATTTCTTTTTAATGATTATAGAAAATTCAAATTATTATTTTTTTAAAATATATATTATAAATTTTATAATTAACTTAAATAATCTTTATAAGGTGGTTCGAAAGGACTAGGAAGAGAATTAGCAATTAAATTTAGTGAATTGGGTGCCAAAGTAATAATTCTAGACATTGATGATGTAAGTTTTATTTTTTTTTTTTTTATTCTTAAAATATTGAACTTAATGTAAATTGATAGGTGAACGGTATGGATTTATCACATACCATAAACAAAAATGGAGGTTCAGCAACATTCTTCAAATGTGATTTATCAAGTTACACCGATATTAAGGAAACTTTTAATCAGATTATTGAGAAATATGACATTGTAAGTTTATTTGCATCTTTAATTCTTATAAAATTTTAAACATATAAACATTATTTCAAAGAACATTCTGATCAATAATGCTGGTCTTTGCAATAATTATCCTCTTACTGAAATAAATTGCAAATCAATCATCAAAACCATCAATACAAACCTACTAGCTCATCTTTTAACCGTGAAATTATCACTGCCAAAAATGTTTCAGAATAAGAGAGGTAATTTTTTTTTCATTAGAAATCATCAATTATTTTTTTTGTTCTAACATTTTGTAAAATTCTAGGTCACATTGTTGCGATTGCAAGTAATTTTGGTCTCCTTGGAAGAGCAAATTTTACAGATTATACGTAAGTATAAATATTGAAAAAATTAAAAAGAACTCAAGTGATTTTAAAAATAAATAGGGCCACAAAATTTGGAATCGTTGGATTTATGGAATCCCTTGAAGATGAAATGAAAGAATTTAGAAAAGATTTTATCAAATTCACAACCGTTTGTCCTGCTGCCATTGAAACAGGTTATATTTTTATTTTAATTTAATAACTCAATGAAAATTTTTCTCGAGTTTTTCAAATATATTAAGTTTCATAATTTACATTATTTTAAAAGGTCTTACTAAGATAATTCCAAACAGATTTCCTAAACTTTTACCTGTTATGCAACCAGATTACGCATCGACTAAAATTGTCGATGCAATTCTTAAAAATGAGAATTTTGTTATTATACCACTTGGTTATAAAATTCTTTACACATTTCTGTTGCGATTACCGAGAAGTATGAGACATTTGATCTGCGATTACATTGGAGCTACAGGTATTTTTCTAAATTCTCATTTAAGAATTCTATTATTTCAAAGCCAGATCAATTCATTTGATTTTTTTTTTTCAAATAGCCCAACCGAATCACTGCCTAAATCATGATATTAAACAATGAATTTATAGAATAATAAATCGAAGAGTATCCCTAATGATTTAAATGAAAATCATATATTATTATTTATGCATGGTATTACTAACTGTCATGATCAGGAACAAAATAAAAAATAGATTCTTTTTTCCACCAATTTTCTTCAATCCATAATTAATCAGTTAATAACAACTCTATTTAATAAATTTATACAATTAATTACAACTATACATTTTTGTTTATGTTTGATTCAGTCAACTAGTTTTATCGACTGGTTCTTCTAACATTATCAACACACAGTGAAGTTCAATATTCAAAGTTTACTAAAATTATGTACGATCTAATGGAGCTTATAATATTTAACAAATAATAAGATAACTATTTAATCTTTAGATTTTTGTTTTTTCAAGCTCGACTTACTTTCATCTGCATATACTAATCTACTTAATGACCTAATTTCTGTTTCTTGTTTATGGTTTAAATATTCAAGTTCGTCCAATCGCTTTTCAAAATTTTGATATCGTTCTTCTAAGGCTGCAGCTTCTTTTTCTGCTTTTCTAGATTGTCTTATGTATTCAGCTATTATTTGAAAGAAAAAAAAATTTATACAATTAATATAAAAATGCCTATAACTTATTATGGAATGGTAATTTACCTGTTAATGTAGCAGATGCTACAAAAAAGATCACAAATTCACCTAACAATTCGGCTCCCAAATCAATTGCCATTGCTTCATTCAATTTCACCACTTCTCTTGGTTTATTTAAATTCATTAATTTCATTTTAACATTAACATCAAAGTAATGATATATTTGGGCAGGTGGCATACAAATATAAGTACGAAAAAATGGACTTTTTTTTGCTCGATTTTTGATTGAATTGGCAAGAGGTTTGCTTATCTGTTTGATTGCAAGTATCGCAAGTTTAGCTTGAATACAGGAGAATCATAAGTAAATTAAGTTCAATTTTATATCAACAAAATATTCAAAATTAGGTGTAATTTAATGAATTTAAATATTGACTTTATTTAAAACAATCAAATGTCACATTATCTAATTGAGTAAGGATTATAAATAATCTAATACATACCAATCGGAAATGGAGCGACCATTATTCTTTACCTTTTGATACATATGTTCTTGAATAATATATTTATAAAAGATTAAACATGCAAATTTGAATGAGATCAATTGTTCTTAAATCAAGCAAAAAAATATTTGCTGAAAAATTAAATAAATTTTTTTATATTTTTGTTTTCTTTTCTATCAAGCGCAATTTTTCAAACTCAAACTTCTTTATAAAATTTTAAATTTTCGCGCCTTTTCATTTGCTTATTAAACACCTCTGAAAATATTTGTGTGTTCTTCAAAGAAGGTTGTTCATTTTTTAGATTTATTTTAATTGCATAGATTTTTTATTTCTTCAAATTTGAAATAAAATTAGATATTTAAAAAATTTTACTTTTTTTTTGGAATAAAAAGTAAGTATATTATATTTTTGATAGATATATAAGTTCAAACTTAATTAGAGAATACTGACCCATTGATATTTTCAAAATATACTTTTGTGCAGATTTCTTCTAATTTTTGTTTGTACAAATTTCAATGAAACAAACTAAAAAATTTAATTTCTTTTGAATTTAAAATGTAAAAATCGATTAAAGGATTTCAAAATGTCTGGCGATCAAGGAATCGATGAATCACAATTTAAAGGATTACAGAAACATTTTAATACATTTACTGATCGGGGTAGATTTAATATTAGTGTGACAACTCTAAGTTTAGGTTTTCTAACGGCAACATATTTCATTCTGAGAAGCAAATTTTCTAAAAAGAATAAATAAATTAAAATATGATGCTAGATCTGTACTTTCTCAAATAATCCCGTTTAGGAAATTTATAAAAGCACTCGAAAATAAATTTTAAGTTATGTCAATTTTGACTTTAATAAATATGAATTCTAGTTGTTTCTAAAATCGTGTTTTTTTTTACCTACCCTTTTTTTTGGTATTCTTCTTTACCGAATAAATATTATTGATACGTTTCGCGAATTTTTAAATTTTCTATTTTTTTTTCACATTCAAGTCGGTGTATTTTTGTCCATTCATTTATCATGTTCGAAATACCTGATAATTTTTATCCGATAATATATTTATCAATGAGTAATTTGTGCGGTAAAGTTTAAATTTAAATCCAAAAATTTTAGTTGATTCTATGACATTTAGTCAATCAAAAGTTAGATAAATTTAGATTAAAATTTTGTTCCTTTCGATTTTCTATATTTAGTGTTTTTTTAAAATTAAAATGAAACAGGTCGTTAGTCAATAGTTTTTTTATCATCAATTAACATTTATATTCGGATTTAGTCAACTATCGCCAAGTATATCACTTAGTTGTGATTTTAAGTCATATCAACTAATCATGAATAGAATTGTATTCAATTTATTGAGTTTGCCCATTCAAATGATATTCACAGTATAAATTTCATATATGCAAGTATTTATTTTTTAATCATATTTGAACTTTACGATATAAATTTGGGGATTTGGCTTTTTGTGGTTCATTGATTTGTGTTAAAATTTTGCAATCAGAAATACAATTCGAAATGTTCACTTTATTTGAAAATCGATCAATTTGAAAAGAACATTTTTTGGCTCACTTCTTTTCTCTATCATTTTTCTCTTATTTTGATATACTTTTTAAACACCTAAATTTTTGTCTATAAATTTGGGTGTTTATTCTAATCTGAATCATAAGCAGAAATATTAGATATACATTAGATATGCGATCACTATAAAGGTAATATGCATGTGATTTTATATCTTCATTTTATTTACTTTGATTGATTAAGTGAAAGTACAATTGTTTAAAAATGTTTTTGTAAAAATTTATGGAAATATTATTTATTGTTCAATATTATTGAATTGTACCAAATCTTGTGCATATATTTTCTAGGAGGAAAAATTAATAACTTTTAGAATAATTAAATCATTAAACCATTGACATACAGCTTCATGATTTAAGATGATTCGTTTAAGGCCATTTCACTTACTTGTTTTATTGATCGGATTTATTGTAATCAAACATCATTTCGTGCTGGCCGGTAGAAAATATTTCTTGAAAAAATTTCTCAAAGGCGCAGTTCTAGCGTCACTTTTTCGACCTCAATATGTACCATTGCCTATTCCTGTACCTATGGATCATCATGGACTATCAACAGGTAATTTAAATGCTTACAATTTTCCATTCATACCGCAACATCACCATCAATCTTGGCCTATATCTCGATATTTTGCTTACAATTTACCTGAATTTTCATTAAACAATCATTACCCAATTTGGAGGTAAGTTTTGTTCAAAACACATAAAGTTGATTTTTTGAATTTTTTATCAATAGATGAGTCATTAAACATGTTGCAGTATGTGATTAGCAGATTAATCTATATTCGATTTCTATATAAATTCTTCGCTTTAAACTAGATTTTTTTTTCAAGTGACGTGAATTAATTAGATCTGACGATAGTGTAGTTCAATTCTTGATAAATATAGGTTTCAACAAATTTTAAACTTTAATTGACTTTTATCTTATCAACTTTACAAGAGATAAGTTTATAATATCAACCTAGATAAATTTTTTTTAATGACTAACATTTGATGACCAAAACTATCAGTATAGAAGAAGAATAATGATTATGTACTTACCTAATAAGTTTACAATTTGTTGAAAAAAATCTTTATTCAAATTATTTAAATTCCAATTGAAGAGAAATTGGTTGAAAATAATGATACTCGAATCGGGCCATGCAAGTTACATGATCTCAACAATTTATATATTAGTCAATATATCTAAATAATAAATCTAGATAAAAAATCTAAATAAAATATCTAAATAATTTTGAACCTCAATCCTGCTTTCGTCTAGATTAAAATCTTTGAAGATGATAAGTACTAGGATGAAATAAAAACCATTGAATTTGATGTTCACCTTGTGTTTAGAGAAATCTTGTTTGACATTTGAGAATTGAGGCACAAAAAAAAATTTAATGCACATTACACATGTTTGCATCTATAAATATATTTTGTCCACATTTTAATAATTTTGGACACTCTTGAATTTCATGCTAACAAGTAATAATTTTTCATTAAACATTTTTCTTTTTAAATTTAATGTATCAATTAAATTTTTTGCAAATAAAATCACTTTCAAAATATACTTTCATTTTTTGATACTTTCGATCGTAAGAGTTTGAGCAAAATGCCTTCAAGGTGTTAGTTTAAATAATTTTTCGACTTATAAAACTGTTTATAGATTTACACATGATAAATTTTTGAATTCTATTTGATCAAAGTTCTGTTAAAAATTTTTTATGCATATTATAGTATGTTTTAGTCTATTCAATACATTATCTATAAAATTAAAAATATTTCAAGTAAATGTTGTCATGCGGTTAATTTTTTTATGAAATTATCGTAATCAAACACGGTGAATCATTTTATCAGTACTTTATGGCTTTTTTAATTAAGAAAATTTAAAATTAGTTTTTACTTAAACCTTTTAAAATATATGATCTTAATTTTTCAAATTAGGACATATAGATTTTCTTAATTTTGACCCACTATAACTCTAATGAGTTAAGATAATCACGTGAAGATGACCTGCAAATTTGAGGAATCATTGTTTAATTTATAATTAGAAATCAAAATTTTGATATGAAAAAATTTTATCTATTTATTTATATTTTATTAAACTTATTTTAAGATATTAGATAATTCAAATCCTAGTTTCTGATAATATGATTCAAATTATAAAATTAATTAAATTTAGATGAAATCTAGATGACTTATTTAAAGTTGTAGTAAATTATTAGTAGTTTAAATCATAATTTTAGAATACTTATTGTCATTTTATTTTTTTATTCTAAATTTGATTACCTCATCAATCTTATAGATTTAAAATTGAATTCGTCTTCAATAGATTGTCTCATTGGGAATGCAGAATAAACGATTTGTTATGAATTATGTTGCAATCGTAAAATCTTTAAATTAAAAAAAAAATTCTAGCTTCAAAAATAGCTTAAAGTTATCAAATAATATTTATTTTTATCAATTTACATATATTCTATTTCGATAATTGTTGGCAAAAGATTAGAATTTTTAATTATTAATAAACGTTAGAAAAATTAGCTCAAAAGAATCAAAATTTTAACTTTTATATTTACAAATTGTGAAGAAAATTTCTTCATTTCATAATCTTATATTTTTTTGAATTTTAATTTTTTTCATTTTAGCCGAAATTTATTTTTCGAAAAAGATGTAGATTCTAATATTTTCAAATAAAAAGAAATGAAATTTTTAAAAAGAAAGCACTTTTTTTTTCAAGAACGTGTGTAATCAAGTTTTTATTTTGAGCCTTCTAAAGTAACAACTAAAAATGATAAAAAAGGCACTTCTGCAATACATTAAGTAAATGAAAAAAAAATTTTAAGTCCGAAATTTTTTTAAATAATGCTTTTTTCAATTTGGAGCTTCAGAATTTGAAAAACCAACCAAATCAATTAGTAAGGCTATATTCAAAAACTAAAATAAAAAAAAAAAAAAAACATAATATAATAAAAATATATAAATTTTTATTTGATTCGATATAGTATTCCAGTATAATGAATCATCAGCGAATCATTAATTTTCAAAATGTAATCAAAAATTTAAGACTAAAATTTATTTGAATACTACTTAAGTTCTTCTTATTTTTAAAATAGATAAACTAAAATTCCAAGATAAGTTAAATAGAAATTGACTTATGTTCAAGATAGAAAAAAGTGAAATTTGTTATAATTAATTGAGAATGATTTTTATTGGATGAATCTATAATTTATTAAAATAATAATTAAATAATTTTTAGGAATGATATAATCAGATAGATAAAACTATGTTTTGATATTATGTGAGCTTTAGAATTTGAAACTTAAACTTGAAAGATATGCCAGATATGTGTTAAGATTGAGCGAATTTATTTGAGTTGATTCGAAATAAAAAAAAGTAAAAATAATACTGTAAATTAGATTAGAGCTCTTCTCGAATCAAAATTGTTTCAGACACTATGATCTCAATTAGGTGAGTTGCTTCTATTTTTGAAAAAGATGTTTTTGATACTTTGCATGGAGATTTTTTCAATGACAGGTCTTCATTTATATTTGTTCATTTAGACCGATCGATTATCTTTTTTAATCAATATATAAATATATATATAGATATATATATATATGAATATAAATTCAATTTTTGACTGCTAAAAAAATATAAAAACATTTATCTTTATTTCGATCCACCATTAAACATAATAAATGAAGGTAAACAAAAAATAAACAAGTATAATAATTTGTTCAAATTTGAAATTTTTGATGATTTATTATTTTACGAATAAGATGTTATTTGTTTTATTTTTTTTATTGTTGTGATAATCATGATTAAAATAAAATGCCAAATTTTTTAGACCATTAGAAAAAAAAAAAAAATAAAAGTATCTCTACTATTATTCACGTTATTGTTTCGATATCATGATAAAAAAAATTCTTTAGAAAAATCATGCAGCTACAGTTAGCAGTGAATTAATTTTTTTTTTAATAAAAACTTTTAGATTGAAAAAAAGATGAATTTCTATATTCTTTTTTTGCTCTCTATTCCTAATTAAGTATAAGCTAATTAATAGTACCGATAAATTTTTGTTTGGAATGTATAAAAAAAAAATTAGTTCCAATTTGATTCTTTATTTGAATAAAATGAAATTAATAATGAAAACATCTTATTCTTTAATTGGATAACCTTAAAAATTCTAGCATTCCTGATTAGTTTTATCTGAAGTCGTTTTACTTCGAATGATAATTTATCAATTAAAATTAGAATTTATAACTTATAACTAGCAAAAGACTAATTAACCGGAGTATTTAATCTAAATTTGGTAAAAATAATTCTGAAATTTTTATTTTGGAAATTTTTGCATTTAATTGAATTTTCTTTTCGTTATATTTTTTATTATCTAAATCTTTTCTTAATTTTAAAATTGTATTTTTCTTTTTTTCCCATCAAACAAATTCATACTTTTTTCTTTTTAATATTTAATGTAACAATTTTTTTTAGTGGATGGTCAAGCGAATTATCTGCATCGATGAAATCTCCAATATTACAATCACCTTCCAATCAACTAGAATCTGGCATATCAACCTTACCGCTTGGTATGCCATTAAATTTGAAATCAAATTCATTACTGCCAAATAAAATGAATTATGATTATCAACCGACAGTATTGTCATCGAATTCTCCCATATTATCAATAAACCATCTTTTTTATAAATATAAGGATCCTTTAGATCCATTATCTTCACGTGAATCAACTTCTGCTCATTCATTTAATAAATGGTTAAAAAAAAAAGATTTTGAAAAAAATTGAAAATGAATGCTATTTCTAGTTTAAAAAAAATAAATAAAAATTTTTATACAAATATTTTTATCTATATATCTGAACCGATTCATATCTGTGATCTTTTTACCTATTATACTTGAATTTTTTATTTAGACTAATAATTCAAATTATTATTTTTTTTTATTTTTTTCATAATTTTAATTTCATAAATTAAATGCAATAAACAAATTAGTATACCTTTAAATTGAACATAATTTGAATCGATTCAGATCTAGATTTTGTAAAGAATCAAATAAAAATAAATCGATTCAGAAAATTTTAATCTTATTCGTTTTTCTCAATCACAAATTAAGATAAATATAAACTTATTTTTAAAATCCTCATCATTTACTTGTTAAACGCTTTTAAATGAATAAATCATTAAATTTTTACAAATTTATCGGTATTGCTCGTTTTTATTTGTACATTTATTTTATTTGTATATTAAGGTTAATTTTTTTAAGCTAAAATCTATCAAATTCATCAATCTCTTTATCTAGATACGCAAATTTTTTTATTGTGAAGGCAGTATTTAAATTTTGATGAATTACGAAGAAATATTATTAATTTATTATTATATATTTTCACTATACAATTAAAATGATGTGCTAGAAATTAGAATAAATTATTGTTTTTTTATTCAAACTATAAAACTTAGTCGCCTTTTAGCCAAGCCTAGATAATAATGTATAAAACTTCTGATTGCATTTTAATACATTTCTTCACAAAGCATAGATACTAGTAGAATGTGTTTGATTAATAAAATGATAATAATAAATGTATGTGTAGAATGTTTCGAATTAACTCCATAACTGTGCAGACATTTCGTAAGTAATTTATAAAAAAGCTTTTATAAATTTTTTTGCCTTTTAAATATTCAAATATAAAAAATGCGGCTCCTAATTTTTTAAAATTTTCTTTTTTGAATTCGATAAATTTGCAAAAAATTTTGGTTAAAATTTCAAACAAAATAAATTTACCTGGTCTAAGTTTAGTGGCTAAAATTAAAAAGTTACAAATAAAAAACTTATGTTATTTACAATATATTTTTCGACAAAAATTTCTAGATTTGAGGGAAATTCGGTAATTAAAAAAAAAATCGATTCGTTTATTTCAATCATTAAAGCAAAGCTAAAAATGACAAGAATTTCTGTTTTTAGACACGGATAAAAGAGAATTAAAAATGAATAGTTTGTACATTCAAAATTGAAAATTAAAAATTTCTAAATCATAATTTTTAAAATGTACGTAGATCTGAATCCCGAAAAACCATTTAATTCGATATTTTTTTTCTATTTATTGAAATTTACAATTTTGATATGAATATGTTTTCAATATTTTTTTGAAACCTTTAAATTTTTCAAATTCAATTATTACTTTCGTTACGAATCACATTTAATCTTTGATAAGTTTTGTATCTTTTAGAATAGTCATTAATTTTTCAATTTATAAAGCAATTATGTAATTAATAAATTAGTATTTAATGTAATTCTAAAATTTTCAAAATCATGAAAAATCTTTACGGCCAACTTGTGAAATTGAAAATGATTAATCGATTGATGTTTTAATGAATGATCAATTTTTCGAATTATTCTAGGATTTTTAAAAATGAAATCGGCAAAAAAAGAACGTCTTTTTGTTTGTTTGAGCCAGATAATAAATTAACAGAAAGAAAAGTGCTTTGATTGAAAAAAATACACAAATTATTCTTGTTATTATGTTTAGATGTATTGTAATGAATTAATTTATTAGTATTAATTTTAAGTTGCATAAAATTTTTCTTATATGATTATTGAAGAAAAATTCTGCATCAAGACAGAAATAATTAGTTATAAAAATATATCTCTTATCGATTGTGATAAATCAAATAGTTTATTATCTTTCGATCCTTTTGAATTTGTTTTGCGAATAAGTTTTGAAACTTTGCAAATGAAAAAAAATTCAAAAATATTTTAGAATGAAACATTTGACTAAGGATTTGAAATCATGTTTAGAAAGGACAATTTTGTGGCTTATGTTAAAAAGTTTCAAAAAAAGGGCTTAAAATTCAGTTATAGTAAATGAAAATATATTGTTGTTTGTGCTAAATTTTGTGAATGAATCAATACACTAACCAGCGCGTTTGAATGTACAAAGTTGAATAACAAATTAAAATAATTAATCAGAATGAATGAATTCGTAAAACTTAATTTAAATTCAGTGAACTAAATATGAATGAATGAAAGGTATTTACTTATGATCATAATATTAAAATCGATAAAAGAATTAGCTAAAATTTTGCTATATTGATCATAATGGCTAAAATATTGAATGACTGATCGGTTATTTTAACATCCCAATAATTTTTCGATGAATCAAAGAGCCAAATTTTGATTATATATTAAAATGAGTAAAGATAATTATGTATATTTTTATAAATTTTTTAATATAATTAATAGTTGAAGCTATATTAATCAATTTGCACTCTTTAAGGTTACCCTTTTCATCGTTTGAACAAAAAAGTTCTTTAGTTACCATTTATGAATATAATCTCATGAATTCATTTTTTTCCTTTTTTTTCTTCAACATTTGATTAAGATGTTCGCTTTGTTTGTACTACCAATGATTTCAATGAATCTCATCAAAATTTTTTTGATGAAAATAAATCTTTTCTCCTCAGTTTTTCTCCTCATTCATTTTTTTTTTAATTTCTTCAAGTAGCACTTACCTCAAAATTATAAATTTTTGCGTATATATTATATTA
This sequence comes from Acarapis woodi, assembly GCA_023170135.1. Taxonomy (NCBI): domain Eukaryota; kingdom Metazoa; phylum Arthropoda; class Arachnida; order Trombidiformes; family Tarsonemidae; genus Acarapis; species Acarapis woodi. The sequence continues at coordinate 20,331 of BLXL01010062.1, forward strand.
AATGATTTATTTTTTTTTTGAAATTGAAAAGAAAAATTAATTTTTGTATTCTAAAAGGTTTTTTAGGTGTTTTTATTAAATTTATCATTTTTTCAATCTATTTTTCGAATTATCCCGAACTAGAAATCAATAATTATTTTATATGAAATTAGTCGTGCATATAATATTTTAATTTTTTTTTGTCTTAGAAACAAACAATACTTCAAATGAATCGGTTTTAAGTTTTTTTACAAAGATAATTTTGGTAAATACGAAAGTATCTGATTAGTAAATACAAAAATAATTGCATTTAAATTAAAACGAATTTAAATTTTATCAATGTTTGGAAATTATTGTGGCTAAAATTAATCAACACTTTCTTCTATTTAAATTGTTAAATGATTCAAAATAAATTAATCATAATCAAAGACAAATTTCAATATTTATTTTATATCAAATTAATCACCAAATGAAAAAATAAAATTGTGTTAAAAAAAACAGTTTAAAAACATGAAAGTATTTACTTACAGTTCAATATGTCGAATATATAAAAAAAGTAATGAATTATTGAATGTCATTTGTAATTACATAAATCAGGAGTAAAATATTCTTTATTTAAACAATACGTTAGGCTATGAATCAAACAAAACTTTAAAGAATATCTTAATCAAGAGGAAGCAAGCAATTAGTTATTCGCATACAAACAAACAACATATCTAGAATCTGGCCTAGTTGCCTATATATACATCGAACAGGTCGGATGAGAGGAGGATATGCACATACATTCAAAAATTTAAAAGAGCGTACTTTTACGTTCTTGAATAATTGATGTGTTACTTAGAAAAAATGGATATACTGACCGACAAAAAAAAGATGAAGCGATCCTACTGCCCACTTGCATACATGTTTTCATTCTAAATATCTCTTCTAATGGGTCAATAGACATTTTGAAATATACTTTCGATAATTCCTATATTGTCGTGCAAAGCAAACCAATCTTTTTTCATCTGTTTGTCTACCAAATTAAATGGTTGATTCGTATACATCGAAAGCGAAACATGAAAAGGGCAATACATCATTTTGAACCCGCTGAAAGTGTTCGATTCCATTTTAAAAGGTAGTCGAATGAAAAGAGAAATTTAAAGACATTAATTTTTCATCTTTCTTAACCGAAAATCCAGCATCATTTCTAACTTCCCCTTTCTTAAGAATGGCCCAGGTTGACATCCCTGCCTCCTATTCATTATATTTACCTCATTCTTTAAATACTCTTTAAATAGACGGTGTGTGCTGACCATCGTTCATAATCCATTCGGAACTTGATTTTTTTGTTTTCATTTTTAGTTTTTTAGACAAAATTTTAAAAAAAAATTCTTTCTTTTAAAATTAGACCACAAAATAAACGATTAAACTGTCCTGTAAGCTATTTTATCTTCATTTCAAATCTGTAAGTATTATCTATCTTTTTCGTTCAATTATTTATTTTTTTTTTTTAAAGTTTTAAATTATTTTTTTAATATTTTTGATTGTCAATATTTCCATTATAATAATATCAGCAGTGAGCTTGATTTATATTTTTTCAGAAATTACTTGTTAAATGTTTCATTAGATCAAATTTCATTATTTCAACTTTTTTATTTTGAAAATCGTTTTTTACCCTGATATTCAAAAATTTTCAATTTTTTCTAAAATCAATTTTATTTGTTTCCTTGATATTCATCAAATAAGTATTTTAGTTGATTTATATAATATTTAAAAATTTTCGCCTATCAAACGTTACTTGAAATTTTTTACTTTTGCAAAAATTTTAAATTATGAATTATATTTATATTTCTTACTTCTGCAATGATTAGAAATATAAAGTATCTAGTAAAAATGTAAGAATTAAGTTCTTTTTTTTATTCTTTTTTTTAAATCGTGTTCATTTAATAATTAAATTCTATTAATTTTGATGAAATAAATTTAGATGATTTTTTTCAAATGAATTAGGTAAAGCATAAAAAGTCATTATAATCCATGCGTATTATTTTTAAAATTCTTAAATTATGACTCGTTTCTAACAAAAAAAAACTTAAAATCATTCAATTAATTGAAGAGATAAGATATATAGATATATATTAATAAATGATTTTTCAAATGAAATCTAAATTAAAATTACCTGATTAGATTTAGTTAAGTAAAAATCTCATTAGTTTACAATCATGATAGTATTTACGCTATCAAAACGTAAAATTTAATGATACAATGACAATTTTTTGAATTATTTTTAATTAAACTAATAAATTATTGGAATTATGTAAAAAGATTGAAAAATTAATCTTTTATTATTTTTTTCCTATTTGTTTATTTAGATCAGAATAATTTCAAAATGTTAACTATTCGCTATCAATTGATCTGGCTGTCAATAGTGATGCTATTGCTAGTCTGTTTCCAATCAGATCAAGTAAATAGTCAAATAAAAAAGAAAAAGTTATTAAAGGGTTTAATGGGGGCTAGTTTGTTTAAATTATTTAAATCAAAAAAAGGTGAGAAAAATAATATTGTTATTTTTTAAACACTTTAAAAATTTTCAAATATACAGGCGTATTCCCGATTCCACTACCGCTTCCATTACCTTTACCTATTGATTGGCAAACACAAGCTGGCCTTTTGAATAAAAATAATCCATCGATTCATGTCTCGCATCAACCATATGCGTAAGTTTCGTTTGAAATTTTATTTAATTCAAATGAATAATTAGTCAAGTCATCATTTTGTGAATGAGATTTTTAGTAAATTTACTCTTGATATTTGACTAATTAAAATGATAATGATTATATGTGCTTATGATAGGCTTTTCTGACACAAAAGGATAATATAAGATCAAAATAATGTTGATCACATTTCTACATTTTTTAAATTGTTGAATGTGTGGTCCAGATGACTTTTTTTGATTACGTTGTGTTCAATAAAATTTTTCCTTTAATTTTATCATTTCAAAAAAAATTCGGTACAAGTTGTATCCGAACATAGTCAAAAAAGTTTTCAAAATAAAATTTTAAATTATAATCATTCGCATCGACGATGTAAAGACATTACAAATTTCTTCCACAGATTATTTTCATGATTTTCAAAAAAGAAACCTACCCGGGATAATGATAAAACTAATTCAATTCAAACCAATTTAGTTTTTATTTTTTAATTCTTTAATTTCTACAAAAAAAAATTTTTTTGACAAATAAAAGAGAACAAACAATATAATACGGTTTCTCATTTTATTTTAATCGGATATTACTAATAGCCGTAATTTATTGAAAACAATTTTTCAGAATTGAAAATATTTATATCACACAAAATTGTCTATCATTTAGGTAACTGAAATGTGATATTTATTTCTTAATTTTTTTCGTTTTTTATTTTCTTTAATTTAATTTTAATTTATTCATATAGAATTATTCTTATTTCTTATCGTTATTTTTATATTTGTGCTCCTATTACTAAAATCAATTTACCAATTTTCAATATATTTTTAAGTAACAAAAAATTTTTTATATTATAAATTTTAACCAAAATACTATTCTTTGAAAAATGATACCTTTTGAATTTTTTTGTCTAATAATTTATGAATTAATGTGAAAATTTAAATACGTACTTTTAATTTGAAAATTATATTGACATAAGTACATTGATTTAATAGTAATTTTTGTGAATCAAGTGTTTTAATCCCAAACTTTCTTTTAAGTCCATTGACCTTGATATTATTAAATTTTTGTCTTCGGAAAATTGATTTATACTTTTCTTTCTAGCGTTGATTTCAAATATTATAAAATTTTTATCGATAAACATGCTTTCTTAATAATATTTTTACAAAGAAGATCTTAAAAATTTATTACGAATTCCTATCTATTAAAAAAAAAGATTTTACAATGAAAAATTTGTAAACTAATTTGTACTTTTTAAAAATCCGAAAAATTTCAAGTCTCAGAATTTTTGATATCATTCCCTAAAAAACGCCCTTATAAAATTTAATAAATTTTTTTTCTCGAAAATAATTGATTAACTCTATTCAATCTAAAAAACAACATTTTTTTTTATTAGTTTAGAGTTATAAAAATATTTTAAGTATTTGAAAATTAAAGAAGCCTGTTAGAATGAATGACTCATTCAGGCATCTTAAAAGCTATTTTTAATCTTTTTTTTTCTTTGTTAAATAAACTGATGTAATACTTCAAAATTGATTATTTGTTTTTGAACATTCGTGATTGATTGATTTTTTTTATTGTATATTTCAAGAACCAAAAATATTTAAAAAATGAAAATTTTTTTTCCACGTTGCAAGTCTAAAAAATAAAAGTTGAAAAAATATTTTTTTATATAAAAAATTTCATCCTGAAAATTTATATCGCTGTTTGCGTAAAATTTACATTTTTTTAAATGAAAATAAATAACATTATTGTGATCTTAAATTAAATTTAATTTGCGAATAATTATTTGCAAATCCTTTTTTTATTTTCTTTTATTGAATCATAACTGCAGCCCGAATGTCGTATTATCAAACTAAAAATTATTGGGTGATCTCAATTAATTGATATTAAAATATAATATTTCATTTTTATTCTTTATTTTAGATAATCTTAAATGTATAAAAACAATCATTTTGAAGGTTAAAAATAAATTGAACAAAAATTGGGATATTACAAATATTTGAATTAAAATCTAAATTACCCGAAATTATCTTTAGTACTTACTTTAAAAAAAGTCTAAATAAGAAAAATATATTTTAACCTAATTTAAAAAAGAAAACAGAATTCGTTTTCGGTAACTCAGACTAATTTTTTTATTTATTTTGAGCATATATAGATGAGACTTCTCATGAACATGTTAACAAGTTTAGTGAATCTGATCTTATAATTTAAATATGATTTTTAATGGATTGCACCTATAAACGCGTATTTCAATAAAGATTTCTTATTTATAGATTAATTAAATCATTTCATTTGAGTGTGATTCATCTTTTGTGCTCTAGGCTTTTATGTGTGATGGTCAGACATGTACATTTTTATACTAAATAGTCTACACAGTCTACTTGTACTATCACAAAATTATAAACTAATTTAAGTTTATTTGGAGTATTTTTCGAAAATTTTTTTTTTGTGAAAAAAATTAAGCCCTCATCATAAGGGTGATTTGTTATTGTGCGCGAAAAATGTTTGAACAGCAGTCTTTTTTTTTGAAGCGTACAAATGGCTAATTTTACAGTTGTACGCATTTTGCTATGTTTTTTTTAAATAGATACTTGAGAGTTTCTTTCTAAAATCATAACCAGACTTGAAAGAAGCCAAATAATTTATAATTACATTAAAATGTATTACTTCAATGAGTGTACTCGTAGCGAGCTCAAGCATTTTAAGAATCGTTTGGTCAAAAAAATGAATTGTCCAATTCTAAGAAGAGTAATTCTCTTTCATCTTTCCTTTTTTTGGAATGAAAATAAATTGAGTGAGAGTCATCGCTCCACTTACACTTGACCCAGATAGCTTTCGTTCTCTAACTCTGGTGAATTAGAATTTTTTTCCAAAAATTTAATAAATTTTTCATAAATATAAATGTATGGAATTAATTTCGTTTTTCTTTTTGCCTGAATGTTTGGAGGCTTTTGAAGTGTATTTATCTATTTTTAGTTATTTTTTAATGCTAATAATTTAATCTTATATGTATTGAAATATATTATTCGCTTCTTTTATGTTTGAACAATTTTTGCTATTATGTTCAATCTTGTCAAGTCCTGAAAACACATTAACATTATATAGATTACTTATCAATTAGATCATGAGCCACATTTTGAATCGTAAATATAGATCATATAAAATATGACTTATTTTGAAAGAAATGCCACTTTCTGAGTTGAAAATGTGTGTATTCGATTCACCTTACTGAATTTTCTCTCATGTATGACTCAACAACGTTCAGCAACAAACTACATCATTTTATCATTCGAATTCGATATTTGGTTTCTACAATTGTTTTACATAAATTGATAATGAAGTGCACATATTACACTATGTGCAATTTGAAACAATAAATAAAACCTCTATTCGAATAAATAATGAATGAAATAATCTTATGATTTTTTTTATTCATTTTCATTTTTTACAACTTTGCTGATTGAAAATAAGAACAAAATTTATCTTTGAATACATGTAAAATTGTATATACAAAAATGATAATACAGGGTGTATGGAGTTCAAATAATTTTGCTATGTTATTTTACGCACATACACGCCTATGAATGATGATGAAATTAATTTGTTGCTTTCTGTTGTAGATCTGCTCGATCTTCTTCCACTTGTGATCAAAATCCACGCGCTACACATCATTTGGTTGCTCGCTTGAACTCAGCAACTGGTGGAATTAGTGGTCAACTTGTTTTACAGCCTTGTGTCAGAAATCTGATTCGAATGGCACATAAATTTCCAAACAAAGTTACTTATCACAATGTAGGCTAAATGATAAAATACTTAGTGATATCGTAAATCACTTATCTTTTGATAATTTTTTTTTTTTTGCTGATCAATATGTTACAATTTCTTTTCAAATTCACTTTTTGTAAAAAAATATTGTTTTGAAGAATCTCGAAAATATTTGAATTAGTCAACAAAAAGTATTTTTTTTAAGTACTACCCAAAGTCTTTTTTGCACATGCAAGTCAACAAAAATTTGAAAATATTTTAGCTTTACCTTTTAGTATTTAATCGGAATTCAGATGAATTTTTTGAAAACCTCATTCGAATGATTTACTGAATTTTTATGATAAGACAAATGTATTTGAATTTCTTTATAAGAAAAAACTAAATAAATTTAATTTAAAATTCACATTATTTTGTTCAAAAAATAAATAAAAAATCTTATACATTTATTTTCTATTTCAATAAAGACAAGGTCAATTTCAAATAAATCCTATTGATTACATGGAATATCAAAAAGCGATTTCGCAAGCTCTGTATAATAGTAACACTAATATTCCATCATCATATTCAAGTCAATCAGCCGGCAGTTATTCGTCACAAGATAGCTCAGCATCTGTAAATCAAAATGAGAATTCTGGCTATGTTTCGAATCAAGAACCATCAAATAATTATGAAAATTCAAATGATAATTCAAACAATTATAATTCTGGTGCATCTAGTTACGGTGTGAATGGTATTGGTCAAAATGATGAATACAATGCCTATCAAGTATCTAACGGTGAAAGTTCATCAAATGCTGTCGCAGCAAGCTCATTAAATCCTAATTATAATATTCATTATCATAATCAACAGCTGCCCGGTTTCAACTATGGTAATTATGTATCAAATTACGGTGATAATAAATACAATACTGTTCCAAATGAGTACTCGCAGCCAATTCCTCAAACAAATGAGCAACAAGAAGAGTTGAATAATTTCCAAAATATACAAAATCATCAGTCGCCAAACAACAACTATGAAGATAACAATGGTTCAGCATCGAGCAATTCGTTTGTGGCTACAAATGATCATCAAAATAATTACGTTCCATTGAGAAGTGTCCCTATTTATCATCAAACACAATTACCGAATTATCAATCGTCCGCCTATCAACCACAATCATCTAGTAATCAACCTCAGATAGCCTCGAATGGATGGGTGGCACTAGATTAAACAATTAAACTTAATATTCTAAGATATTTTTTTTTAATTTCATAAAGCAAACTGAAAACGATTTCTTTTTGTCCAAGGTGATTATTTAATTCTTGCCAAAACTCAGCAAAAAGATTTATTTTCTTTGATAGTCAAATTATTTTTTTCTTATATTTCTTCTTTGTAGAAAAAGTTTTTGTGATCTTTGTTTTTTTCTTTTAACCAATTGATGTTTGTTTTTTTTTTGGAAAAAAAATTATTTTTTCATCTAAGGGTTCTGTTTAGAAGTTGAAAATTTTTTATATTTATCAAATCCTTTCGAATAACATTAGAAATCTTCCTTTCGCGTCAAAGTTAAAACTATTAGGCTTTCTCTTTTATCTAATATTATTTGTTTTCTCAAATCAAAGAAATTTTTTTTTTAAAAAATTCTTAATTTTTCGACATTTTCTTTAATTATTTGGATCATTTTTTATCGATTGAATGATAATTTTAAATTTCAAATTTTTTCAAAAATTTGATAAAAAAATGTTTCAATTATTTTTTTTAAATGAATTAGCAAATTCAATAATTTTAAAATTTTTTTATTCAACTATTTTGTAGAGAGACCCACTATGTTTCAAACAGAGATATAATTATATAATTACCGAGATACAGAATTGAGCTTTCAACCATTTGTTGCCAAATTTACTTTTCTGTATATTTTCGTTAAAATTTGATATGCATAAAAAATTAAAAAATCATAAAACTCAAAATTTGAATTAATTTTAAGCAGGTTTTTTTCTTTAAAGATAAAATTAATTATCGTTTCATAGATATTAAAAAAAAATCCTTAAAAATTCAAATTATTATCCATTAAAACCAAAATCGTTTTACACATAACAAAAATATAAATTGAATATTTTCTTTCGAATATTGAAATCTTTATTTATGTATGATGTTTGAATAATTTTCTGGAATTTTTTTTCTTTTCCAAATTTTTAATTTAAAATTTTTTCAAAAGAAATAAAATTTACTATGGTAGTCTGAATTTTCAATAATTGTAGGATTTTATTCACTGATCAAGTGTTTTACCTTCGTGTAGACTAAATTTTCTCAATAATGTACTCACTTTTTTAAGCTCGCAGGTCCACTTTTTGTAATCAATTTGATTTTTTATTTTAGTATTTATAGATAAAACAAAATTTTTAATTTAAACGAAAATTTTTCCTCATCATAATCATTTGAAGTTCCAACCTGTAATTTGTTTAAATTGTATCTTTAATTGCCAAAGTTTCTCTCCATTTTTGAAATTGTTTATGTAAATTAAAGAAAAAATTTAATATTTAATCATGCAGTACGAGAACTCATTTTGTGGCTAGGAGTACATATAAAAAACTAAATTATGATTTGAAAATATTTTCGTTTTTGATGTATTTTAGTTTTAAGTTAGTATTCTGTAAATTTGTCATGCATCTTTATTCTAGAGCAAATTTAAAATTTAATTCGTTTCTGTGTAATTGAAGATTTGAATAAAAAAAATTGAAACATTGTCTTTACTTCTAATTTTTTCAAATTTATTTTTCAGTGATAGTTCTTCATGATAAAAAAAAAATTTTAAAGCATTTGAAAAACAAATTATTTTAATTCAATTTAAATTTGTATGAATTTTGATGAAATTTCGTCAACAAAAAAGTCCATAAAAAAAGATGGAAAAATAATTTTCGAAACAAATAATTGTTTGATGAATTTCATCAAAGAAAATAAACTATAGAAAAATATGATTTTTTAGCAAAAAACAACAATTAGTAGAATAAATATTACATTTAGAAATATTTGTATAAATAATAATTGAAAAAATTCTCGATCTTTTTTTTAAAATTAATTAGCTGTCAATAAATTGCAATTATGAAACGTAGATGATATTAATGAAGGTAAAAAATGAAAGATTATGCTTAATGGTTTTCAAAACAAATAAGCTTTATCAAATACTCTATTTTGCGTCTAAAATATTCTTTTCTTAGAATTTAACTAAATAATTTTTTTTTTTTTTTTTTTTATCAAAAATTTTTTTTTCAAAGCTACTTGCTTTCTATGTTCGATTTCTGAATACAAATTTAAAAATAAAAAACGTTTTTAGTCTCATTATTTGTTTATATTCGGTGTAAAAGATGCTTTTGACCCAAAATATCATGCAATTATGTGACCTCAACACTATATTTACATTTGAATTTGACCTTAATTATATCAGCAACTATGTTATTCACTTCACATAATCTGAATCTATAACCTATCTTTTTTTCATGATTATAAAAATATGATATTTTATTTGCCCTGCATCGTTCAATCCATTCGATCAGCACACAATTAATTTATTTAAGTATTTATATATTTATATGGGTTTGAATACGGAATCGCCAATTATTTGATTATTCGAACCTATTTATTCAATACTTAATTAGCACCAGATTATCCGAAAATTTCCATAATGCTAATACTGACATATAATTTGATTTTTTTAACACACCGTGTAAAGATTTCTTTTCAAAATAATTTCATCTTACATTTTATTTGAATGAAAAAATCGAACATATAATTATATTACATATTGTTAAACTTCAATTGTTTTGAAAAAAAATCTTTCAAAAAAATTTGAAAGATTCAAATCAATGTAAATAGAATTTCGATTAAAATTTTATATCAAAATGAAAAATCACAAGATCTTAAAAAGGTAAAAATAATTTTTGTTTTCATCAGACTACAATAAAGATGGTTTAATTGAAATTTATAAATTAGGATATCTATCTAAAAACAGGAATTGTGTCTCATTTAGTTATAAATTGTGTATAAAAAATACTTTACTCATCATTTTATTTTTGGCGAAAAATCGATATACAATTAAATCTCGTTTTATATTGAAATTATCTATTTTAAGGTTATGAAAAAAAAGATTTTTTATAATTTTGTACATTTAGAAATATTTATATCTGAAAAACAATTTTTTTCTCAAATTTTTATTGAAATTTGTACATATCAATTTCAAAATAGGACAGGGGTCGGTCTACTGTTGTAATGAAAATTGAATAATTTAAAAATATGCGAAATTATTTTTTTTTCTGCGACCAGCACTTAAAAAAAGAATTATTGTAAAAGAATTTGAGTGAATAAAAATTTAACAAATATTTTATGTTTATAATATTGAATAACAGATGGAATGGAACTTGTCTAATAATAATGCATTAAAAACTATTTATTTATTCATAAAATCATTCGAATTTTGGATTTAAATAATTCATAAAAGCTTTAAATAATATTCTTCACTTTCTTATGATTGAATATAACATCAATTCGATGGTTCTAAATTCTACTTAAATTACTTTTAGTTGTCGTGAGTTTTTTTGTCTGTGTGAATTGAATTTACTTTAAGGATTTTCTTAAATTTGTTATAAAATTTGATTAAAATATTGATTATGTTTGTAAATCGAAATTATTTAATCATTCTTAATATTTGAATAATATGAAATCAAAGATTAATATTGATTTTGAAGCAAAATTTTTTTGAATTTAGATCAATTTAATAGAAATTTTTATAAACAGAATTGTATTTAAATTCACGATAACTTCAAAGAAAATCAGACACGCTTAAATAGTTTTTTTTTTTCTTAAATTTAAATGTAATCAGGAAAGCTCAAGAATGAATTTTTTTTTCTTTCGCCGCAATTGAATAAGATAATTCATTCTATCATTAGACCGAACTCAAAAGTGGTTGAGGCAATGATTAATAGTTAGATTCATTTATAAATATTTATATAATTTATCAAATTAGTTATTTGCTGTTTATTATTTAAGATTTAAATTTTGAGTTATACAAAAAAAAGCAACAATGATCTTGGAAGCTAATCAGTTAAATTGTGCATAAAGAACAAAAGAGAAAAATCATCTTGATTATTATTTACTTCATAGAATTTGTCAAATAGTAAATCGAATGTTGCGAATTCTTTCTGAAATTTAATACAAGCTGAAAACATTTAGATTCTTCGAAAAGTCTAATCTGAGCTAAATAGTATTTGACCAGACTAATTTGACGATCGTATTGTATGAAAAGCAAAAGTCTTGGGATACAAGTTATTTTAAGCAACTGTTTCAAAAAAATTGAATTTCGTCTTATTTTTTTTTTTGCTTGGTCAATCTAGCTGCAAAATGAAAGTGACCGTTAAATTTGTTCTATCTTAAAAGACCAGCAAATAAAAATGAATTTTAAAAATTTTTAATGTCTAAATTTTCTCATTTTAAAATGTCTACTCTTAAAAATGAGGTCTTTTCTTAGGACCGCTGAAAATGTATACGAATCGAAATGTTTGTGTTCAAATTTTATACAGGTCGGTTTGTTTGGTATAAATTCAGTTACTTATATTAAGACATGATATCTGTTGCTTAACTTTTACACCTATTAAAATTGTCCACAAGGCGTATTAATTAATGCATTATCGTGATATTTTTATTCATAATTTATAATTCATAATTTAAAATTTATAATTTATTATTTATAATTTACAACTTATACACACTTTCATTTAATTTTATATTTATTGAAGCACCTAGACAATAGTTTAACTTAGACTTTATTTTTTACATGATTTCAAACTGTTCGTTGGCTTGTGATTTCGTATACACTAATTTTAAGTAACAAATAACGCTATTTGAAATCTTCATATTGTTCAGTCCTCTTTTACTGAGATTATAAATTTAATGAAGTTTTTGACATATTGTATAGTAATTCTAAAATCTATCTTCGAATATATTTATATGATATCTTAAAAAATTTTTTTGCCGACACATTAAATTAAACATAGCTCACTCAAAATTGACTTTAAAATTAAAGAAAAACAAACAAAATGATTTAGACGTTCAAGATTGTGCGATATTGATATGAATATTTTAGACAAAAAAGGCGGTAATATATATTTACCGGTGTCTTATGATTTATACTTTTTTGCTTTAATCAATGTAATATGATAAATGCTTTCTTTTTTTATTTCATATAAAATCTAGAACACTTAAAGAACATAGACAAAAATATCTTATGTGATTCTATATTTACTTATATACCTAAAGGATTGGTATATTTGAGAAGAGCAATTTGACCATATTACCAGACGAACATTTCACTGTAAACAACAATGCTATTAATATTTGTTGTCATATAAATACTCAAAGTTCAAAAATATTTTGAGTTATTTATGATAAGAAATCGGTTGCGGTTTAGTTTTTTTTTTTTCATTATTTTTTCTTTTGAATATTTGAAATTAATTTTTTTGTTTGCAAAAAATCAAATGGGTTTTTCGATAAGAAACCACTTTTTATGTGTCCATGCATGTGCGATTTATAATTTGCAAATTGATTAAAAAATTGTGACGATTCGAATAAAGAATATATAAATTGTATATTTTTTGATTATTCGATTAATTAAACATTCTAAGTTACGTTAAGAATTTATGAAAAATGAAGTTTAAAATGTGCAAAAAACGAGATTCCTTTTTTTCATTACGATTGTGTTTAGGCGTACTATTTGTCATACTTATTTTTGGATGTACAGTTTCAAATGCATTCTTACGTCACATAAGCCATAGGGAAGGTAAAAAACTACTAAAACTAGCATTAGCCGCTTCTGTATTTACACCTCCTGGATTCGGAATATTACCTATACCTTTGCCTGTACCAGTAAGTTTAATTTTTCCTCACACTTATCAATGAAAATATTACGCAATTGACGTTCATCTGTTTCTCGATTATGTAATTTCCAACTGACCACTTCTTTTTTTAGCTTCCCTTTTCTGTGGAATCAGTAAAACCGCCGTAAGTTCGAATAAATTTATAGTATTTAACAAATATATGAATTAATCAAATTAATGTCTCTTTTAACAGAGTTATATTAACATCACCTTTTGTACCATTCTTACATGGTGGTCATGGAATAGGTTTTGGAGGTGGTTTTGGCGGACATGGAGGTGGTTTCTATGGCAGATAAGAGGTGATGAAAAATCAAAATTATTTTTTTTGAATTATGTTCAATAAAAAACTATAATAAAATCTCTTTCGCTATAACCTAATTCAAACAAGTGCTTTTATTGAAATCTTTCAATCCCTATCAATTCAAAAAACTACAATTTAAATTCTTTTCCAGTTTAAATCGATATGAACTATTTGATAATTTTTGTCTCACGCTACCCATCTGTATACACAAACATTGCTCATTATATGGAATAATTTATTCATCACACGACTTTAAAAATATTCAAACTAAGTTTTGAACATATTTTCAACCACAGTAAATTCAATGATTTCTTTATTTTAAAATTTTCTAGAAAAATTTATCATCATTTAATTTTTTTAATTCACCAATTTTTCAGGAAAATTGCATTAAAAAGTAAAATCGAAAATTTTTTGACCTCTATCTTCAAAAGCAATTAGCTTTAGCTATAATTTTTGATTAAATTTTTAAGTCGATGCAAATTAATTTTATCAACTTATGGTGTAAAATTAATTCGATGATAGCCTAACATTTTTTAATTTAATAAATTTTACCTATAGTTTTTCATTTGTAAATATTTTGATTAAAAAAACTAATTTAAATAAAATTTTGTATTTTTCTTTATTAAAGATTATTTGAAAATTAAAACTCAATATTTTTTTTTTTCAAATTCAAAAGGATGAATTTTCAGCTTCTAAGAAATTTATATAATGAAATTTGTGCATTCGATTAGTTTTTTAATTTTGATTGTTTTAGCGATTTAATATTTGAAACGAAAAAAAAAACAAAAAATCAGAATTTACTAATTACATGATCATGTTAGAAAACACTTAAAAATTAAAATTTTTAGCTTTATATTTTTTAGCTGTGACAAAATTTTTGATTCAAATGCTTTTTTTAATAACTGATTGCAAGTGTTATGTTTTAACAAAATTTCAAATATTGTAATTATACAAAATCAAAAGCAAATTTTACAATTAAAATGATGGAAGACGTCAAAATTGAATTTTTTAAGATTAAAAAGATAAACAACAATATCGAGGAATAAATATATTGTTTATGTTAAAATCTAGTTCAATCAAACAATTGTTATATTTTATTTTCATGATTTCGATTTATTTGAACAAAGTAAAAGTTTGTAAACGAATCCTTTAAAATATTTATAGATACCAAACAAATAGTAATTTGTAGAAAAAAGATTATTGATTCTTGAAGACGAATGAAGATTTCAAAAATATATTTTCAGCATCTTAAAAAACAGCTATTATGTTTTTGAATAAAAAAAAATTTAATCTGTTACTCGGTTTGTGAAATGAAAAATCTATTACGAATTATCCGGCTAATTATGATTTAGACTAAAATGTGAAAAATTGTTCTCCTCGAATTCTAATATGTAAGTCTAAAAATTAAAAATAAAATTCATACATTCTAACATTCTCAAAGACAACCTGGACGAAATCAGAAGTCATTTAATCAATCGATCGTCTTGTATATCCAAAAACGTTTTCTTATGAATATAAAAGTGATCAGTAGTTATAAGCTGAACGATATAAATAATAAATTTTATTGAAACAAACATTTGAATTTTTATGCAATATGATCGCAAATATCATATTTCTTAACGTTAAATTAAAATAAAAAAATATTAAGATTCAAGGAATGTTTATAATTAAAAAAATAGTTGATTTTTTTTAATTTTATTTAGCACATACTGAGGGTATAATTATGTTTGTCATAATTTATTTACTTTTGAATCGTTAGTAGATTTAAATTAATTGTAATAAGATTTTAATTTTAACATAAATTCTCTTCATAATCAGATTGATGATAATTTTTATATGCTTTTATTGAGTTTTGAAAATCTTTACTCTAAATAATAAACAATTGAAAAAAAAATCTTTTAAGCTTCAGTAGGTTTATAAAAAATTAAATTAAGCATTGTTAATTTTAGTTATGAATAGTAGAAAAAAAATTTACTACGATCCGTCACTGGCAGGATTCGAACCTACGCGGGTATAACCCAATGGATCACATGAACTAGTAATTCAAGTCCATCGCCTTAACCTCTTGGCTACAGTGACACTGATATTATACTTTGGATCATTTAGAACTATTCAAATATTTCATCAAAAAAGGAATACCATTATGCGTATACAAAAACTTTAACAAGCAATGCAAGAAAAATAAATATAAAAAATATTAACATTTGAGATTAATATACTTTAGAGAATTTTAAATATATTCCACACTGATTTTTGAGCTATTTGATAATTATTATAAAAAAAAATTTTTTTCTTAAAAATGTTTTTTTTACCAAATTCATTGAATGCAACAATTAATCATTTTGTTTAACTATTTGATTGGTTAGATTAATAAAATTTAAAGGATAATTGCTACAACTATGGTTGTTTTTTTCGCTTTTAATTTATTTATTTTGATTTTATTAATAAAATTAATAAAATAAATAATTCACATAAATATCAAAACTTCTATATGTTTCCTGTCATATTTTTATTTTAAAATATTTTTCTCTTTTTAGCTACAGGTATTAATCGTTTTTGCATTTTGAGCGTTTTTTATGTTGTAAAGAGACATGCGTGGAACTTAAATATAAACAAATTTTTCAAGTAAATTTTTAATTTTTCAGAATTAAAATGACCAGACATGGAAAGAATAACACTTCATCAGCAGTCTATTCATACTATGAACGAAAT
>BLXL01010063.1:0-28634 GCA_023170135.1 Acarapis woodi
AGTGTTGGCCTATCTTATTTATTAATGGACACTTTGAATAATCAACCAGTTAACGATCAGGCAAATTCAACTAATTTAACAAATCAAAGGTGAATTCTTCTAATCATTACATTGAATATTTTCAAATTTGAATAATTTATTTTTTTTTCAATTTTAGTTCGAGTCCGCCTTCAAATAATCAATTTCAATTTTTGTTATCAACATGCAAGGAAAAACCAAAAATAAGTAAGGAGCTCGAAGATGTTCAAAGAATGTATAAAAGTCTTTTTATACAGGAGTTATTAATATCTTCAATCGGAAATTTTTTTAATCATGATCTTAAATTTAAGCATAATGATAAGCAGCATATTAATTCAGGTGGTAAATCAAATAAGATAGATAGACCGAGTGATTCATCTAAACAATGCGATAATAAACCAAATGATTATGTAAAAAATGAAAAATCAAATGATTCGGTTAATAATCAATTTATTAATAATAAATTGATTAATGAGTCGAAAACTCAGTTCGACAATGAATTAAATCAAGAAAATCAACTAGATCAACTTTCAAATTACAATAATCGATTGATAGAAGACAATGATCAAATAAATGAATCAGTCAATCAAGATGAATTTGTAGCATCTAGTGATATAAGGCAACAGTCGAATGGTAAATTCAAAACTGAAGATAATGTAACAACAAACAATCTAAAGACTAAATAAAGAATTCTTGATCATATTAGAGAACTATTTGAAAGTTTATCCATCTGATACTTTTTTTTTTTGTTAAATAGTTCCTAGTATGAAATTTTTTCGAAAGTTAAAAAGAATTTAAATAAAAAAAAAACCTAATTTTTGTTATTGAATATAATTGATAAATTTATATAAAAATAATAATTGATGTTTTTATTTATTAAAATATAATTTAGTTATATAATCTAGGAAAATATACGTTTTTATTTTTTTAATTATTACCATTCTAATCAAAAGTTTGTGAGTATTTGTTAATATATATTTACAATGAAAACATATCATTCTTTTGATATATAAATATTTAATGATTTATCCATTATTTATAATTATGTTTATTTATTTATTTATTTATTTATTTTTTTTTTATTCGAATTGTTAACTATGAACAAAATTAATATGATTCGCATTAGCTTTGATATTAATAAATTGAGAATAAAATTTTTCAAATTTAATCATAAATTATCTATATTAAAACATTTATTAATTCTCGGTTGTATAGGTCTGAAAAATTGAATTCAAAATTTAGTTGATTCTTTAAAAAATGATTAAATGCAAATTCACGCAACTATTTATTTTTTGTGATTTAAAGGAGTAACAAATCTGTATTTTTTCGGGAAAATAACAATTCAAAGCATTTTTATTTATGTCAATAAAATAAATGAACAAATATTATAGGTGAAATTTAAATATTTTTAGTTTGGAAAGAAAAATGAATGATTCATTTCCAAAAAAACAAAAAAAAATCATTCGTTGAAAAGTCAAAATTGAATAGTTCTAAAAAAAATTAAATCTTTACTTGACGCATCAGCTATCAATGAAGAAAAAAAAGAAATCAAAAATGTTTATTTCAAAATCTTTAATCATAGTAGGAAAAATTATAACCTTGATATTCTCTTAATATAATCTAAAATTTAAGTGTCAAGTAGAAATGTTTGAATTAAAAATTTTCTGTTTTTTTTTTGAGAAATTTTGTAGAATTTTCGTAGAATTAAAAAAGTGCAAAATTTTCCCTGACACATATTTATAATTGCAAAGCTATTTATGCAACAAAACGATTTTACTTATTCTAAAAAAACCATATTATTTAAAGTATATACTTTTTATTGAGTGGAAACAATTTTTGTTTTTACTGGACTGAAATAAATCTTATTGCATCAGAAAACATTTTATAGAATACTGAAAAGAGATAAAATAAAACCTAAATACATCGTTTGAACTAAAGTTATGGGCTTACTATTTGAAAAAACAAAAAATGTAAATCAAAAAGATTATTAAAAATTGCGTACAATGTGGTTAAAACTTTTTTAACGATTTCGAGTTAAGTTTCATCTGTTTTACAAAGTTTGAATAAATTTCTTAACCTGAATCAATTTTTTTTTCAAATTTGAAGAGAATCTCTTATAAAATTTTAATGAGTCAGAACTTAATGTTGGATATATTGATTAAATAATGATATGGTGATATACAGATATAATTCGTATATAATTTTTTTAACAAATAAATAATTTTATACATGCTTTACGATAGCCTTTTTTTCTCTTTGTATTAAACAATTCTTTTTAAAATACTCTCGTATAGATAACATTCATATCTAAATACCTTAAATTTTCGGTTCTCATCATCTAGTTTCTTGTTTTTTTCTTGACATATTTCCTTGTTGTTACTATTGAAAGTCCAAATCTGCAAATTGTTAATGAGTATTTAGCATACCTAACATATGTAAAGAAAAAAGATTAAAAAAAAATCAATAAGTTTTAGTAAAGAAATTAAACTCAAAGTTGCTTCGAGAATTCTCGTCATTGTTTCACAAACAATGAACAGAATTTAGTAATTCTATGGTGAAAATAGAGATACAGTGATTCAGACGCATTAAGAAATTGAAAATCAAGTTGCTGAATGATTTTTTCAAGTTTTAAGAACTTCAAATTACTTTTGATACTTTTTTTTTTTTTAATTTTTAATTTCACTTGTATTTTCGGCATTTTAATATTGAAAGTTTTAAATTAAAGTGAGTTAAAAAATTTTCAAAATAAGTTTCAAGAAAATATTCAATGTAATGATTAGAAGAATTCACCTTTGATTTGTTAAATTAGTTGAATTTGCCTGATCGTTAACTGGTTGATTATTCAAAGTGTCCATTAATAAATAAGATAGGCCAACACTATTTGAATTCGAATTTGACTGAGTGATTGGCGGCTGATTTAAACTTGCTTGATTATGTCGCCGTACAATAACATCGGTTGCTGGTCGTTCAAACACCTGCCTCAATGCATTACCCCGAAAATTATTACGATCCAAATGTAGAGTATTCGAATTAGTATTATTGAAATTGTTCGATGATAATGAACTCTGGGCTGGATTTTGTGATCGTCTTAATTGAGACAATAATTCAGTGATTGGGTCTAGATCTCTTAATTGACTATTCGAAACTGCACCTTGATCATGAGGCAACGAATTCAAAAGAGGATTTATGTTGCTTAAAATAACAGTGCTAGGATTGATTTGACGACGATGATTACGTGTCTGATTAACACTTGCACGATTAGAATGCGGCACACGTCGCCCTCTTAATTCTTGTGGGGTATCATATCCTCGACCAGAACGATGCTCAATCAATAAATGTGATGTGAAATCTTCGATTGTTAAAACAGGTTCCACATTTTGCATTGTGCAACAAATTGGACAGGTGACTTGAGTAAGCGTATCTGAATGCTCTTGAACAGAATGATCATAAAGCAGATTTTCTGTAAATCCCATTTTGCCGCAGATTGGGCATGTAAACGATTGAATCTGTTCAATCGGATTTTGCTCACCACCAAAGTAAACATCTGCAAGTTATAATTTTCGAAAAAAATATTGTTAATTATTGTGACTAATTAAAATAACGAAGCGATAAAATAAAAAATTTTTAAACAACTAACCATAATCATTACGAGTGAGTATACATTGGACTGGGTGTTCTAAAGCGTGTCTTTTACCTGCCGGCACAACACCACTTTCATAGCACGAAGAACATAGATCATAATCAGGACAAACTAAACATTTGAAACGCTTACCACGAAAATTTGATTTCATACAATGATCACAACTAATTCCTTTTTGTGAAAAATAAAAATAATTATTTAAATGCAAATTATAAATTTATTATATTTATTATTTGAAACTGATTAAGAACATTATGAGAAAATCCTTATAATTATAAAAATGAAAAAAAAATCATCTCACCTTCATGATGAGAATAATGAAGCGGATTCATAATCAAATTTAAGACAAAATGTTGGACAAATGTACTTGAATTTAAAATCCAATTATATTTCGTTCGTTTTCAATAGTGAATTGTCGACAAAAAAACTAAATCAATGTTAATTAAATTTTTTAAGGATATTGATATGCCCGGAGAGGCAATAATTATTAAAAAAGGAAAATAATTATATTAAGATTTTTAATTTGTTTAATCATTACAACCCCTTTTCGAACGAATAGAAAGATGAAAAATCTAGAGTGTTTCGAGTCTACAAAAAATGTAAACAATTGCCCAATTTCCTAAACTATATATCGGCTCACGATTAATTTTAAAGCCGATTATATGAAATCAGCTGAATATTTGAAATTATAGATAGAAAATCCAAACAGGAAAAAATAGAAATGTTAAATTTTAAATCCTATATTTTAAAAATAATTATTTAATTTTAAATAAATATAACTTTTAAATTTTCTAATATTTATTTTTAAAGATTCGCCTTCATGAAAAAAATTTATAACTAAATTTTAACTTTTTTTTCAAACAACAAAATAGGATGTAATTAGGTTTAATTTTAAGTTTGATTGAATCAACTAATAAAGCGTAAAAACTAGATAATGTAAAGAAAAATCATTAAATTTAAAAATGGTATCATTTACGTCTCTCAGTAAATGTAAATATTGAAATATTGTTTCTTTTCAAAATTTTATTATTATAATTTGAAAATTTTCTTACTAATAAACAAAGATTTTAGTTAATAAAAGAACAATCGTAATCAGTTTCTGGTACTAAATCAGATTACACTTATTAATTATTGCTATAAAATTATTAGGTCACTCAAATATTCACTGTGATAATTAGAAAATTGAAGAAAGTAATGATAAGAAAGTCAATTCTAGCTTTAGCTTAAGAAAATATAATTTTTCTTTTTGAAATAACATTAAATTATATGTTAATAAAAAAGCAACAAAATTTACTTCTATTTAAAATCAATGCCAATCATTTATTTAGCACATAGTTAATATTCTTTTTATTTTTTATTATTTTTACTAAAACATTTGCAAAATAATTTTTATGAAGATCTTCAATTGACCAATAAGAGAGATATCAACATCTTTGAATAATATTAAAGTGAGGATTATTTCAAAAAAAAAAAATTTTAAAATCATCGGACATAGTAATAAATACAAAGACAAGAATATTTAAATCATAAATATTTATTTTTTTAATTAATTTCAATGAAATTTTTATCAAGTTCTTAGAAACTTTATGTGTTAGTTTAATAATGAACCTCAATGTTAATATCTTCCTCTGCCGGTAATGGAATTTTATCCCTTGGTACATAATCTGGATCTATCAAAGGTAAGCCATATTTCTCTCTTCGATATAACTCAAGATAAGCTTCTCTTACAGCCCATTGATTTAATTGTTTCGAATCAGGTTCATAGTAGGTAAAAAAAGCAAAAGTGGGCAACAAAAGACTAAAAGCAAAAAAGTATGCTATTCGATACCAATATCTATCTGCTTTCTTATCCACTTCATCGAAACCGTATGATACCCAATGACCAGTCTTTTCTGGGTTTGCGAAGTCTTCAATAGATTTCGGTGGCGGTGGTTTTAATCTAATGTCTGGATTAATGTAATTTTGCCCATCTCCACCGTATTTCTATAATTTATAACGTGATTTGAATGGATAAAGAAAATTGAAGATTATTAATTTAAATAAGAAGTTAGAAAAACAAATTCTGCAAACCTGCCTTTGGATCTACTGGATGCAAAGGATCATGAGCATACAAACATTTGCTAGTAGAGAGAAAACGTGTATCAAATGATATATTTAGTTTACTCAAAATTTTAGGACTAATCAAGAAGTGAAGTCTCATTTTAAGAATTCACGATTAAATTCGTGTTAAAATAAATTTTCAGAGAGATGATTTCAATCACAATTTTTCATGCTTGAATCAGGGTGAACTTTTTATTTTGGTTTTTTTTGTACGCTTAGTTTTTTTTAGATGGCAGCATGAATTCAGTGAAAAAAGTAACTATATCATTTTTGTTTCATGATTGAAAATCTAAAGGCTATTTTTATTATTAATTATAAATTTAAAATTTCAGTACTTTAAATCTGTATATGTTTTTTTAATGAATACTTAAATAAACTAAAATCAAATATACTCAAGCACAAGTTTTTTTTATTCTAGAAAAAAAATCGAATTACTAAAAAAATTTTTTTTTTATTTGATCGTTTATTATTAAATATTTTATAATTCAATTCTTAATTCATATTTTATATTAGAAGTTTTCATAATCTGATAAATGATTTTGGAAAGTTTGAAGTTCTTTTATTTTTAACATTATGATTATAATAAATATTATTGTAAATAAGGTTTAAAAAAAATATTCTACCTGTTGATTTTTGAAAATTTATTAATTGATTAGAATTAATTATATTCATAGAAATTAATTAAATTTTAATTTGAAATATCTTTGAAATCGATCTTTGAAAATCAAATAATCACATGTAAATATAAAATAATAATGTAGTTTTCAACACTTCAATTTATAGAAAATAAATTCGTAATCTAAAAAGGAATGCTTCAAATTAATAAGTAAAATATTAATTATACACATCATATAAATAAATGTGATAAAACCTAAATTTCAAAAGTTGGAATTAAATCAATGAAATACATGCTCAAATAAAATTTCCTGAGAGGATGAATCTAATTTTTGATATTTATTAGATTTGAATTGGATAATAGAAAAAAAATTTTTTTTTAGAAGCTTTCTATAATAACAATAAATTCTAATTTTTAATCGTAATCAATATTAAATGATTCAATATCAGATTTAAAAATGCAAATAAAATCCAAGGGAAAGAAAAATACCTTGTTTGAAAAGACAATTTTTTATATGCAAACAATGTTTGTTTTGTGCTCAACACAATTTTGACTTTTTTTATTCACTAAATATTATTGACAAAAAAATAAAATAGAAATTATAATATGATGATTCGAAATCGGTTAATCATTCGAACTGAAAACTAAGCAAATATTTATATTGAAAGAAAACGTCTCAATAATTTCTTTCTGCAACGAATCAAATATCAGACAGTCCTAGCTGAGCTTCGTCAAATTTTGACCGAGAAACCTATACAAATTATTTACCTTCTTGGTCAGTTAGTTAATGATCCATATTTTGTATGAGAGAGTTTGCGTCCAAAAAAACTTAATATTTTCAAACATACACTCTTGAATTTCGAAATATTTAACTATTTATCAATACTAAACAGTATTATTTTCGTTATAACTATAAAGTATATACTAGCGCGAATAACAATAATTCAATCCAATCAACAATAATTGTTTTTAATTTTATTAAATATAAATAATAATATATATTTTGATCATACATTCTGATATTATATCGGATACAATTGTGAAGAACCACTATTGAAATTTATCTTTCATAATATTTTCATAGTAGATTATACATTATTTTAAGGATCGTAATTATCTGTACACTTGTTTACATAGCTGTTGCTTAAGATTTGAAAAAATTCAAATCAATCCTTTTTATTTGTTTTTGAATCATTTTTTTATTTCTATGATAAGGTATTCACGAAAAAGTTTTTAATATCTCAAAATTTTTTTTAATTTCAAAGCAATGACTATTTATTTTTATTGTATTCTAAATTTTAGTAAATTGTTATTAACCTTTATTATTTTAAATTTCAATTAAGGCCTAATATAAAATAATTAAAAAAAAAATTTTCTTCCAATTTTCACTAATTAATAGCATAATTTTAATTTTGTGCAAATGAATATGGAATTTTGCCTGTCTTCAAAACTTGGAAAATTTAATTTGCAATAATAAAATATTCAAAATTTTGTTAAAATTCGGTCATCTAGTCATAAAATGTGCTGAAAATTATTAAATAAATAGTTTTCTCTATAAATTTTAAATTGAATCTTTTTTTCAGCTCTTTGAAACAAGCGATGAAGTATAATCCTGGAAATTCTTGTTCCTGTGTATATTTTCAAAAACAAAAAAGTAAATGGAAAAAAAATTTCTCTCTATTACGTATAAATTTGTTTTCAAATTTGTTTGTGCCTGCGCCAATTTTTTTATCAAAATAAAACTTTCGTCTTGCTTGAAATGTTCTACATTTTCATATTTAGTTGAGAGAAATAATGGTTAATAAGAGATTTTGAAAGTATTATTATATTAACCAATTGCAGGCACTAATAGTAATGTTAGTTGATGCTCGTGACTATATGTGCATAATAATGGTCCGCATCGAACTACCTAATCCATATATCGTACTAATAAGAATTTGACACGATTTCAAAAAGAGACTGCGTTTAGTATTTATGAATTATATAATGTTATCTATGAGTATTGGATGATCATTCTTCAAATTTTTCATATGATAAATTATCATACATCCTACATATACCAAATTAAAAATTATTTATGCAATATGATGCATTACACATTATATTATTAAAATATTTACTTCGCATTCATTACTCATCTTAGCAAAATTTATAATTCAAGTAATGGTCAATATCTATCTATTTTATGCAATCGAAATTTGATCTGGCAACTTTTCAGTTTTCGTTTTCTTAATCATTAGTTTGAAAATAAAATCTAGTCTTTAAATACCTGTTCATAGAAAAAAATCTAGATTATTCAGGCATAATTATATTACAAAGTAAATTAAAATATTATAAAGTTGATTATTTATTTGTGACTCATTAGTTTTTAAAATTCATACAGTTATTGAAACATATGAATAAAATGAATCTGATTTATATCATTCGCACGTGAAATTGTAGATATTAGATATGTCAAATTTTTAATGTGAAAGCATACAAATTCTGGAAGTTCACTAGCTAAAATTTTTTATTAAAAATTTAAAGAAAAATGTGTACGAAAATTTATTCTTTTTTCAATTATCTTAATCTAAAAATTCACAGAAATACACAATTTTTATTTATGTAAAATTCAATAGAAAGGAGATTCGAATTAGAAACATTAAAGAATTTTTAGAGATATATGGATTTTGATTGAAAGTCAGATCAAAAAATTTATAAAATTTAAAACATTTAGTCATTCTTAATGAAAAATGAATTAATATAACTATTAACAAATAAATGTAAAGAGATTTATATATAAAAAAAAATAATAATATTTACTAATCTTTTTAAAATCAATCAAATCGGTTTAATCATTTTTTTAAACATTTGATATTAACTAATTAAAACATAAATTTTACTTTATGCAATAGAATTTCATTTATTTTAATTAATCTAAATGAAAATTTATTTATTTTTTTGAATCATATTTAGAGTAGCAGAACAAATTTTTTTTTTTATCTTGCTTATTATTTTATAGACCATTTATTAATAATTGCTTGTTAACCGTTTGATGGTATTGTTTTTTTAAGAAAATTAATTATATGAATGGCGATAGTATTGACTAATTATATGTTTATAGATTGATGTATGCATCAGATTAAGTTAAAAAAGTAAGAGATTTTATTAATGTATTTGCATCTATAAATTAAGTGAAAGTATGTAGCAGAAAGTGTGAATAGAAATAATGAAGAAATTTTTTCCCAGTGAATTTCAATACACTTGAGCTTAAAAAACTTGGTCACACATGCGCTTATAGAAATAAATTTGAACAAGGCTCGTTAAAATTAGGTGAAGTGCTAGAGGAGCATTTTTCGACATGATAATAAATAGTCTGCTTTGAATTCTATACAAGATGAACTAAATATTCGTAAAAAATTTTCAAGCAAAATTCTTCTATGGCCTTATTATGCCATACGCATATACTTTATGTTTCAAATGCACTAATAGGAAGACTGCATAGGGATTAAAAAAATCAAGTGATATTTAAATTGATCCAATAATTTTAAGCGTTTTGCTGTTTACGCATCTCAAAAAAAAAATTTATTGCAATTTTTCATTAAGCTTTTATTTTTTGTTCATTTCTTAATGAGAGGTAAGTTAATAAAATAAGTATATTTTCGAAAATATAAATCAAAAAATATATTTATTTATGAATGTAAGCAGAAAATAAAAATTTCTTCTGTTTATTTATCGAAGCAGAGAATTAGCTGGACACGATTTATTTCATCCAATAATCCATTGATATATTTTAAATTTATCTATCTGAATGTTTTGAATTGAGTTTTTTCATTCAAAATTTAAGTTTAAAATATTATGAATTCAGTGTGAGTTTTAGATTTTTTTTTAATCCAGTGTTTCCTTTTAATAATGATTTGCAAAACTTTAATTTTGAGTTTTTCTTATTTTTTACAAATCAAGAAAATAAAATATGTGAGTATTTTTTATAAAAAGTCAATTAGGAAAATAAAGTTTTATCATTTGAACTAGTTATGATTAAATAGACATTTGAAAAGTATATCGTATTGAAAAGTTGAAACGATGATTTTTTTTTCAAGATTTTCATAAATAGAAACTCACCGTAAAAAAAAAATTAGATGACACATAGAAATATTGAATTTGACATTTATAATATAGTGAATATGATGTGGATATAAAAAATTTACGACTATCTCTTGATACAAAAGCCTTTTTCACTTTTTCTAGCAATTCACAAAAACTGAAAATTCTCTGCCTTTCTGCTCATTAATTATTACATCACATACTTGTTAGGCAATTTAATATTATAAAACGGAAAATCTGGCGTTCAACTATAGTCAAAAGTTTGCATACGGCCAAACAAAATAGGCTGCACAAAATAATGCGGAAAATTTTTATATGAAAGATTATTCATGAAAAATCGTTTTAATTTGTGTAAATTTTTTTAGATAAAGAAATTGAATATTCGTGTAATAAACAATGCTATGTTCTTCATTTTATGTCAAAACACATAAAATCTTATCTAAATTTTCAAATTTTTTTATATATAATTTTTATAAATACATTTTGTACATTGTGTATTTCTATTCAAAAATTTCAAATTTAATGATAATATTATGTATAACATAACAATCAACAAATTCCGGATTAGATTTTTAGCATGTCAATTTATATTTCAATATATTATCTTCATATTTCACTAAAAATTTATTTTAAAAAAATTTTTTACAAGCTCCTGAATATTCATCATGATTTGGTAATATTTTGTTGAAATTATGTTTTAATTAAAATTTTTTGGGACCAAGTTGATAATAATCTTCAATTAGACATATGATGCAGATTTTAAAATGAAATATAAAGTACGTGTATAATTCCATTGATAATTTTATACCAAAATTATAATTCGTAGTTCAAAACTCGGCTAGATTTTTTTTTCAGCTCAATATTATATAGATGTAGCGGATAGGTCGCACGATTATTATATAGTACATATTTTCTCTATATAACATAATGGCATTGAATTCATTGATACTGAAAATTTTTTCTGGGTTTCTGTTTTTTCCATTCTGATTTCCTGTTAGTTGCACACATTGCGTGAATAAATCAGCAAGTGCACCTAGTTGGACCCGCTTTTCAAGCGTGAATTAAGTTTTTTTTTATTGTTTTGTTTATCATTTATAATTGAACTGATCTTTGAATCAAAAAAAATTGCTATCACTTTTCTCGTATTTGTGTGCAAATCGAAATGAGTTTAAATCGTTAATTACTTTAAAAAAGATTCTTCAGTTTAACTTCTGAAGACATCATTTCAAATGGATTTGATTCAAATAAATGTCTTTGAAAATCGAATCGATAAATTTGCAAGCTTTATCAATTTCGTTCGCAATTTTAAAAAAAATCATTGAATTCAACTGATCACTGCCATATTTCGGAGTTAAAAGAAATAAATTTTTGAATTAGTCAAGTAATGTGAAATCAAAACATCTTAGCTAAAATTGTGTAATTAGTAAAATTTCAATCTGATTGAAATTTCATAAATAAAAGTAAGCGGTTATTCTAATCTGCAAGATCAAATTAGTTGATTTGAAAAAAGAAATCAATTAGATTTTTTTCAGGTACCGCGTGTGTTCATTCTTTCCTGTGAAAAGGAAAATCATAAAAGTGTTATCATTATTAAATCAATTATATAATTTATATTTTTAATGAAAATTATTTTATAAAAATGAATTTATTCAAATTATGTGAGCATTTTATGGCTTAAAAGTGATAAATTTATATGCTAATAAAAAAAAAGGCGATTTTCAATCCATCAAATAAAGTTGGCACGAATCCAAAGGAAAATTTTCGAAAAGCTTTTTGTTTAAGGATTAATTCACTATTTGTTTGAATCAATAAAATAATTTTAAGTCCAATTTAATCAACCAGCGGTAGGTTTTCAAATATATTTTTTACATACTTATCATATTTTTCTTGAAAATGCTCTCTTTTGGTAATTTTTGAAATCGATTCATTTTTTTTTAATAAAGAGATTATACAGAAATTTAAATTTTTTTCTTCTGCAAAAAAAGTTATCAAAAAATACATCTTCATGATTGCGCACGCTTTTTTTTGCTCGTTAAGATACAAAATAAAAAAAGCGATTGAAGAAATGGGTTTTGACCTAGTTTTCCATAATCTTCTCAAATCTTTTCACCTGTTTCTTTTATTTCTTTATAAAAAAAAATATATATATATATATATAGACACAAATACAGATTATTTAATCTGTGAAAATAATTTGAATGATTCAAAAATTTACTTAAATAAATAGAATACAGACAAATTAAGATCTAATTTTATCAATCAAGCCTACATTTTTTTGAACATTTGTCTCTTTGAATAGCTTTGATTTTGTAATTCGATTTTAGTTTGAATTCAACGAAATTCAACATACATTATAAAATCCAGGTAGATTCTTTAAAATATTTTTATTAGATTATAATTATTTATAAATATATATATAGACATACATTTTATATTGCTCAATATCTTGAGTTTTTTTAAAAAAGGATTACGTTTAATTTAAATTAATCCTTCAAATCTCTATAAAATTGTCAAACAGATAAATTTACAGATCAACTTATGTGAAATGGTATGATAAATATATATGTTAACAGGTCAGCCTATCAAATTAAGATTTGCCGAAAATACATCTGAAATCACTTTTTTCAAATAAATTTTTCACCTATTAATAAATAATTTAATTTTATTAAAAATTTTATTTAAAATATTTACTGAGATTTTTATTTTCGCTAATTCACTTAAGATAAATTTAAAAATGTTGATTTAATTTCATAAAATTCAATTTATGTCGATTTTTTTTTTGAAATTTAATCGAAATTTTTCATTGGTAAATTACCTGCTTTGCTAAATATAATACAAAAATTAATAGTAAAATTAGATAAATAAATAGTACTTATAAAAAATTTTTCCATTCAAACAATAGAATCACGAAATTTTTACTTTTTTTACAAAATTGACTGCTGAGACTTTGTATCAAGATGACAGCATTCAGTGCACATATACGCAAAAAATATGATTTAATTTATGATTGAGTTGGGAAACTTACAACAAAACGAGTTTGACGTGGAAAGCCTCAAAGATTTAAAATCAGAATAAGATCAATTTAACTCAACCAATCTTTTAATCGAATTTAAGTATTATTTTGGGAAAAAAATTTTCAAATCAAATAAAATTTTTAATTTAAATACTAGTTATAATTAAGATGGCCAAGCCACTAAGTAATAAAAATAATATTAATGATAACAAAAATAATGACAAGAGTGAAGACAATAAAAATGAACTTAAGAAAGCAGAAAATAATAAATCAGAGGAAAAAAAATCGGATAATAAAAAATCAGCAGTTAAGAAAACGGAAAGTAACAAATTAGAAGAAAAAAAATTAGAAAACAGAAAATTAGAGGAGAAAAAAATTGAAGACAAGGCGGACTCAAGTAAATCTGATGCAAAAGAATTTAAAGAAATAACATACACAGAAAACAAAGCGCAAAAAACTAAAAATAAATTAATTAACAAATTAAGTTTGACTGGTTTAACAAGTGGTAATTCAGATGACAGATCATCGAATAAAGAAAATGGTAAAAATGGTAAAAAATCTGTGTCGGCTCAAAATAGTCAAGAAAGTACAGCTGATTCACCGCCACCGCAAGTACAAAAGAAAAAAAAACTGTCTTTCAGACAGCGATTGTCTCGTTGTGGTAGTGGATGCAAAAACAAAATAACCAAAAAAAATTCTAATGAAATGGAACTTGAAAATGCATTGTCCAGCAACGATTTGACAAATGCTACCCAAAGTAATCGTCAAACAAGTCCAAGTACAGATAAGATTGACGAACAGGTAGTAAGCAGTCCAAAATCGCAAATAGATGATGTGGACATAAATAGTTCAAATCCAAGCAATGTTAAACAAACAAGCAATAATCAAAATAATCAAAATCCAGATGCTAATCATTGTGCTAGAACATTCTTTTGCTGGTGTTGCTCTTGTTGTTCTTGTTTAAAGTAAGTTATTTTATTATTAAAATTAAAAGCATTTTTTATTCTTTGTTTTACATCTTTTTTAAGATATGGATTTCTAGGTAAAAAACAAATAATTATTGTTTGATCATCTTTTAAAACAGAAACCTTTTAAAATAATTTTTAATTTATAATTATCAAATATTTTTTTAAGTAATATTTTTAAATTAAGGTCGTGTTTTCTAGAACAAATCAATATTGTTTTTTTATAGTAAAAAAAAATCTTATAAATTATTGTATATAATTTCGTGGCAAATTCACATATTTTCATTCCATAAAAATCTATAGTTCTTATTTTTTTTAAATATTGAATTTTTTAGCATTTATATTAAATGTCATGTAATAATGAATTCGATATTATCAGTGGCATTTTCATCTGTTTTTTGATCATATAAAAAAAATAGACTACAAATGAATACATTTAACGCAAAACATAAAATATATGTTGCATTAAATTTTACATAAATTATTTCAGACATATATACAAAAAAATGCAAGAAATGACTGATATCTATATATAAAATCTATGCTCTCTTTACATGTTCATATGTTCTTTAATTTGACCTAATTTGAATTTTTTTTTTGTTTTTCTTTTTCTTACATCTTAAATCATCTTGTAAATATACTATATATGTCTCAAAATCAACTATCATATCTTTCTACATATAAAATTTTACGTGGTTTCTTATTTATTTGATTAGTAGCAATCTAACATTCGATCAAAATTGTAAAGAAAATTCTAGTCTCAATATTAATAAGCAAGAACATTCATCAGCAGATCATCCTGATTTCTCAAATATAAACGAACCTCCGTAAGTGTTTTTGTTCTTTTTTGATTAAATACTCATAGATGAAATTTTGTAGAATTGATTTGCTGATTTTTACTTAATTTATTTTGGAATTAATTACTAACTTTAATGACTAAAATTACAACACTTCTTTTTCTTCAAACAATTAAAATTATGTAGGCGTATTATTTTTTTACTTATCGATTTTATTTTCATTCAAGTCATTTTAGATTTGATTTTTTATTTTTTCATAAAACTAGTTTATTTGGACAAATTTCTATTAAATTTGTGAAAGGCAATTTATTTTTTTTTCTATTTTCAAATCCAAAATTAGACCAACTTTAGATGATATTCGAACTTGGGGCGAATCATTCGACAAGCTTATTCATTGTTCATGTGAGTTTTTTAAATCAATTGAGTTTCTGGTCTTGAATTTTTCAGATTCAGTTTTTTTTCTTTTATTTAATATTTGATTATATTTTTTTTTCAAAGGGCTTAGTTAATTTTATATTACTTTGTAATCACATATTTATTATATATATTAATTATAATTTTTACAGATATATTGGATTTTATATTGAAATAATTTAATTTGTTTAATTACATTTTAGGGGGTAGAAGTGTTTTTCGGGAGTTTCTTAAACGTGAATATTCTGAAGAAAATATTTTATTTTGGTTAGCTTGTGAAGATTTAAAGACTGAAGATAACATAAAGAAAATTGAGGAAAAAGCCCGCCAAATTTATGAGGAATTTATTTCAATACTTTCACCCAAAGAAGTATCATTAGATTCAAAAGTCAGGGATGTCATTAATATGAATATGCTTAAACCTTCTAAAGAAACCTTTGAAGAAGCTCAATTACAAATTTACACTTTAATGCAAAGAGATAGTTATCCACGATTTATAAATTCATCAACGTATAGAAGAATGGCTCAACTACCAAGTCCTAGTCGAAAAAATTCAGTCGTAGTGGTCGCTACTTAAAAATTAAATTTAATTTTAATCTTAGTATGAAAAATTGGAAAATTTAATTTCTAAAGGCAGACGCTAATTAAACAAAAAGTATCTTTTAAATAATTTCGTTTAAATATCGAAAGTATTTGACATTCGAATTTTTTTGTTCTTTTGCAGCAGAGAATCAAAGACAGTAGAATTTTATAGGGTTTTAAAATATTTAATCAATTTATTAGGTAGAATAGAAAATAATTTCAAAAATTTAAAAAAAAAAAATTTTTACAATTCATACTTTTTTTAATAGAAGAAAAACTGCCATCATCTTTTTAGTATTTCAAATTAGTCTTTAAACAAACATTTACCCTAAGCTTAAAACTGCCAAAATTTAATGGCTACCATTTGTTGAAGAATATATATTCAAATTTATCTCATTTTTGATAATGTTACCTTTAGATACGATTTCATTTTATCTTACTTTTTATTGAGAGGTTATTTTTCATTAAGAACTTATCTCAAGTCAACCAACTTCTTGAGCGTAAAATTTCGATTAAACTGTCAGAGAACGGAAATAAGAATGTTCGAATTTCAAGGTTATATTTCGAATGTAAGTAGCACTATTTAATATATTTTGCTTAATGACCCATTTTCATTAATCAAGGATAGATTTTTTTGAACTAGAAAATTTTTGAAACTTAGTTTTTAGCCTATTATTCAATATTGCTATGTTATAAAAAAAATGATAAAACAAACATTTTAGATCAATTACAACGCATAACAACAAAAAAAAATTTTGAAACTTAATTGAAAGAATCTAAAATTCGAAATGTAAATTTTCTTGGAATTATTTTGAAAAAGTCACTATGAGTATTGAAAAGAAATGACAATAGAAATAAGACGCAAAATTTTATTTCATTTTCAATTTTTTCATAAAAATTTTCTAACTATATGATAAAAATTATTGAATAATTAAGTGATTCTCAATGAATTCATTTTCAAATTATTTTATAAGAATTATTCTAATTATAACATCAGAAAAGCAATATAGAAAACGATTTCTAAAAATCTAAATTTAATGAATAAAATATCTAAATATAAAATGAAAAAAATTAAGATTCATTTTCGAATTGAAAGATTTGATATAATAAAAATTATTTATTCTTTGAAAAAAACAATCAAATGTTGATAAAACGAATGATGGATTTACCTGTGTACTAGTTTTATACATCATTTGCAGTAAACTGATAATTATTCAACGTCATTTTTTTTAAATAAAATCAAGTCAAAAAATATATAAATATTTATATGAATGGTTATGAATTATATGTTATTATCTATCTTCTCAAAAGATAAAAGAGTTATTAGTAAAATGACTTATTAATTCCTACTATTTAAATAGTTTTCTGATTGACATTATTATCTGTTAAGATTATTATTGTTAAGATCAAGTAATTTAATACAAATGCTTTGATATATTTCATCATCGATTTAAAGATGCGAACTCATTTTTCTCTTTTAAGACAAATCTTTTAATTGGATAATCTTTGAAAATGATTCTTTAAAAACATTAAAACAATTTAATGAAAAATTCAGAAATACGCTCTTTATAAAGTGAACATTATTATTTCGAAGATCTGATTCGACTCATGAAATTTTGCTTTAATAGAAATCAAATAGGTTTAAAATTTTCTATCCGAACAAAATTTTATGTAGGAACTAAGAAATTCTATTCGATTCGATTTTTTTCAAAATACGAAAAAAAATTCATTTTATCAATATTTAGTTTCTAGTTTTTTTTAACAACAAAAATTTTTGTGTTTCATTATAGGATCTAACAACAAAAATTTTAAAACCTCTTTTTTTCTTTTAAATTTTTAGAATGATTCATGTCGAAATCGTAGGTAAGAAAAATGTTCAAATTTTGTTATGTGAAACTTAAAAGTAAATTTGTTAATAATATACAATTTTATATAGCCGCACGAAAGAATATAAAAAATATAAAGAACATAAAAAATTTTTTAGTATAAATTTATTAATTTTCTTACACTTTCCAGGGTCTTTCTTAAATCACTTTAGGTTAAGTGTAATCGAACCAAAAAATCTTTTTTACATTATAAGAAACAATTTGACGAGAAAATCGTGTTTTGTACTTTGTTTGAATTGAAAACTTTTTTTTCAGACGATTTCAAAAAACTAAGCAAACATACATATGATTAAGAATTCGTCTATCATTCTTTTGCAATTTTGTCATTGCTATTTCGTAATTTTAATTTCGATTCCTATTGACTTCTCCCTCTTTTTTAGAACTAATTTTAATACAAAGCAACATTCTTTTATTTGATATAATCTTATTTGTTTATAATTGATTACGATAATTAATCACTCAAAATAAAGTCCATCTCTCTTTTAAGAAATTTTCTTATCAATTTAAATTTACGCAAATATTTTACACTTGTTCCTGATTATTTCATAAAATATGTTATATATGATCGTTCAAAGTTGTTTCGAATCATCTTTGTTATAATAATTGTTTTTAGGACAACATCATAAAGCCACTTTATTCATTTTACATTCAACTTGTGTAAAAATTTGTACTAAAATCGAAACAAAAACTAATTTATCTCATTCAAGAATGAAGAACACTTGCAAAACATATTTAGCAGGTACCGAATATATTTCATGTATAAAATTTTTTTAAAATAGACTATATAGAACACACAATAAATGAATGCTCAATTTGAACACCATCTGTTTTACACCATTTTGGTTATTTTAGGTCCAACTCAATGACCAGTTTTTTCTAAAAGATCACTATACAAACTATCCATTAATTATTTATGTCTCTAATTTTGTTGATTTAAACTATTAGTGAGTTCTTAATATTCTTTTATTTTAATTATCTTGTTTTTAATTGAAAGAGAGTTTATTTATATTGTTAAATTGTTATTCGAATTTTAATTTTGAGAAAAAAATTTTAAAAAATTTATTTTAATTGCACCCAAGTAGAGTTTATACCAACTTTATTTAAAAGAAGACTATTTTTTTTCCAAGCAATCTTTATTAAAAGAATATATAAATGTAAATGAGAAATCGTAGAAATAGATTTTATTTTGTTTATTTAGAGAAAGAGAAAACATAAAACCATATTCTGATGTTATCAAGTTGCTTAAAAAAAAATTATAAATATATATATATTCAAATTTTAATTTGCTTCCTTAGAAGATATTTAAAAAAAAGACAATATATGTCTAATAAATTTTTGTGATATATTTCTCACATTAAAAGTATTGAATTGATTGATTCAATTCTTAGTTATCTATTGATGAGCTCATTATCAAGAACATACTATCCAATAAATATTCAACAAATGAAAATTGAACTCTTTCACAATGAAGATCATATTTTTTTCCTCTCTAATTATATATGACTTTCCTTGATCTCAATTTTTATTCTATCTAGTTTAAAAAGGTCATTATTGTTTTGCGCACGATTTGTAGGGAAATTTCACAAAAAAATATTTTTTCACATTTTGACACACATATACATATACGTATACATATACACATATACATATACATATACATATACATATACATATACATATACATATACATATACATATACATATACATATACATATACATATACATATACATATACATATACATATACATATACATATACATATACATATACATATACATATACATATACATATACAATCTTAAATCACTTTAAAAATTCAAAATTTTTAATTATTTCGTTGAATGTCTATTGCTAATTCAAAATACTGTATTTATATTAATTTCAAAATACATGTAAATGCAGTTTGATTATAAATAAATTTCAATATTTGAAAAAAATTAAAAATACTTTTTTTATTTCTCATCTAATCATTTTAACCATCTAACAATATCGTATCTTTATTAAATTTTGTATTATTATAAGTTTTATTATTCAAAATAAACTGAGATAGTTTAAATTTTTTTTTCAATTTTGACAATTTCCAATTTTTAAACTTGATTTCAACAAAGCAAGCGAAGTTTTTGAAACTTATTTTTGGAATTTTTCTCACAACAAATTTCATTTTTCAAGAAAAAAATTACAAAACATATTTTTTGATCAATAAAACCTTTTTATAGATAATTGAATCTGAATATTTCAATGTCAATTCATAGATTAAAAACAATTGCTATCATTTAAGACGTTTACTTTATCTGCCAACCGAAAATAGTAAGTCATGTTTTTTACGGAAAAAATATAAAACAGAAAGTGAAAATTATCTTTAATTAAGTCTAAATAATTTATTTATTGAAAAAAAAATTTAAAAACAATAAAATTACACTAAAAAAATTTGATTACCGATAATTCACAAATCAAGAATTTTGCATGGTAAGAATCAAAGTAAAAAAAAACTTTATTAGAGTTCAATATTTAGCTTAGAAAAATATTACAAAATAAAAATATAAATTTATTAGGCTTGTTTACATTGTTGAAGATTATTTGAAATGCATTATCATTTTTTTCAAAAATTAGCATTATTCAATAAAAGTTATAAACTAGATAAAGATATCGAAATTTACAACGAAAATATGTGAAAAGAAAAAAAATGTACTTATGAAAAGTCTGTAATTTTTTGAAATTTTATAAGTCATTGAAGCCGAAAAAATTTTGAAAGTCAATATTAAAATAAAATTTACAAAATTTTATAGAACACATATTTTGAATGTGAAATCGTAGAATAATGTATCAATACCAACAAGGATGCATAATTTTTGTCTTTCATTAGAATCAATTTTCGTAATCATTTAAACACGGCTAAATTTAAGGCCTGCTACTTGTTTGATGAACGCCAAAAGGCATATTTGTAAAGAAGAAAAAAATAGCGAAAAAAAAATATCAAGTTAGTATAAAACGTGTATTCAAAGTGAAATATTTGATGCAGAAAAACTATCGACAAAAATAAACAAACAAAAAATATTTGAAAATTTTTTTAGAAAAACTTTATTGGAAATGATTATTATACAAAATAAAGTTATAGTCATGAGAAAACTTCATATAAAACTGTTCGCAAGTTTAGCTTTTTTCAAGTAGAATGTCAATTGTTCATCATCTTCTAATAGATCTAAATTAATTAACTTTTTGACATATTTGTTATAAATTCGATATTTGAAACTTGAATATAATTATTCTTTGCGATTTAATTTTTCTAATTAAATAAAATAATAAAGAAAAAATAAACATAATAATTTAATCTATCGATATTTAATTTGCTTATTATATACTTTGACCTTTTCGAAATAAATTAAAAAAGCTAATAGACCGTTTTTTTATTATTTAATCAGCAATCAAAATAAAAGTAAAATTTCTGTTTTTTTTTTTGTTTGTTTTTTAAATTGGAACTGAAATTTGATCATAAAAATGCATTGAGATATGATGTGTTTAATTAAAGAAAATGTTTAATTAATAAAATATGTTTTTACCTTGATCGTTTGAATAGCACATTAAACAATGTAATTTATTATCTCGAACTCTCACGTCTGTTCCACAAGAACCGTTTCCTGTTTAAATTGAAAACAGAAGAAAGAAATTATAAATAAAATAAATAGAAACTTAAAAGAAAGAATTGACAAAATAAATTGAGTTAATGGTGAAAAATTAATTTTAAAAGAAAGATAAAAAAATATAAAGAAAAAGGCAAAGTAAATAATCTGCTTCAAAAGATTTTTATCTCTAAGATTCATTTTTAAAATTGAAAACTACTAAAAATTTTATAATCCTTCCCAAATTCTAAGCAAAAAAAATTATTCAGAAATGATTATCTAGCATGTTAGTTTGATTTTTGATATATGTTTAGTAAAATAATTGAAAAAAATTTCTAAATTTTTTTTGAATAAATGAGTCAATTTTTTACTACTGACTTAATTTCAATAGTCTATATTCGGCTTAAAATTCAAGCGATCGTAAGAAAATTACTTTTTTGAAAAAAATTTTTTCTTTAAAATAATTTTTGATGTATAAATTTATTGTTTTTTTTTTCAAAAATTCTATACTCGCTAAATAACAAATTGTCAATAAATTTAGAAAATTTTTTTTTCCGAATTTTAATTTTTATCAGCCTATAACTACCTAAATTATTTTAAAAAAAAATTTAAGTTATGAATTATAAAAAGAAACTAAGTGAATAAAATCTGGTTAGTACATTCGAGTTCTTAAATATATAATTTTTTTATATAGTCATGTCTAAAATCGAACCAATGATCATGATTCAAAAATTTTATTTAAAAAAAAACTCATTAAATTGATTTTGATGAAATAAAAACAAATTGAAAACTTACCTAAAATAATGTGACACACAGAACATCTGAAACAATTTATATGAAAGTACAATGATAATGTCTCAATTACCTTTTGAAATAAAAAAAATAATTTAATTCCAAATATCAAAAATTTGAATATATAATTGAGAGATCATTGACAAATTATTTACCATTGCAGCACATCCTCGTCCTAGTTCGTCTCCACAATTTGAACATTTCTTCTTGCCCGATACAGATAAAATTTGTTTCTGCTGCTTTTGTTGTGGCTGTGAATAAGTTTGTTGTTGACCATTATTATTAGTTGTATGTTGCTGGATCATTGAAATTTGATTGTTGCTCGGGTTAGGATAAGGTGGTTTATTGATCTGTTGTTGATTGTTTAAATATAGCATACTATTAGATGACAATTGTGGTTGATGTAATTTTTGTTGTTTCTTGTGACTATTGTAAATAATAGTATTTTCATAGACTGGTTGATCATCATTATATAAATTACATGAGTTTGATTTCTCAAATTGCTTTTTAGGCAATTGTTGCAACAAATGTTGACTTTTGGTGCTTGCAATTAAGCTACTACCATTCAAAGTGGCCATCTGTCTTCTATATTCAGCTTCTTGTATTAGCCAATGATTGTAATTATAAGATTGCATTGGTTGTGTCGATTGTGTTTGATTTGATTGAGATTGAGTTTGCCGGCTCATGATTTGGCCTGTTGAATGAGACTGAGGTGTTAAACAATTATTTAAGTTACCACTGCTCGTGTTTACTAGAGATGATTTATTATGATAATACATTTGATTCGTGACAGGAAATACACTCTCCAGTTGATTGTTTGATGCCGATCTCTAGCATAAATAAAACAAAAGATTCAGTTTTTTTTAACAAGACAATTTTTACAAATTTATGATTTATTCGATTGATAATTTGACATAAAAGAGTTGGAAAATTTTTCACAGAAAATTTAAAATCTTAATAATGATAATGATAATACTTAAAAAGTATAAAAAAAATTCAAGAGTAAACTAAAGAACAAGAGGATTGCTTCATTTGTGAATAAAACTATTAGCCAAAATTGAATGGGAACTTAGTTTTTTTACTGAAATTACAGTATTTTAATTAAAAATTATATCATCAGTTCAGAATTGAAGCAGAATTTGCTTGGTTTAATTAATGAATCAAGTTTTGTTTAAGAGTATTTGTAGGATTCAAGTGGTTGTAGTTATTGAACTCATAAAAGTAAAATATTTAGCTGAGTGAAAATTTTAAAAGTTAGGATTAAGATGAAAAGTTAGATTTTAAAAAAATTCTGCATTGATTTCTGGTAACCTTTTTAAATAATAAGCTAAATATTTCATCCAAATTCTAAATTCAATATTTTGATGAAATATTTTCTTCAAATATTTGAATTCACTATTTTGATTCATAATATTTTTTTCTTTCATCATGTAAGCATAGAATTATTTAATTTTGATTTTGAATTTTCAATTATAATTTTTTTTATTTAATTTATATTCGTGGTAGAGCTAATAAAATATAAAAGAATTTTGAAAAATAATACAATTTGTCATATTATATATTTTAAAATAACTTTAATCTACAAAAAAAAAAAATGAACTTGTGTCCTAGTAAATAAAAAAATAGATTGTACAGATTATACTCACATTATGTTTTTGTAATTGATACACGTTGTCACTTTTTTGATTATCGTAAAAATTACCATAAACTCCGCAATTATCTTCATAATTTACGTTAGTTTGCGGTAGCATTGAAACGGAAATGAATTGTTGATTTGAAATTGATTTGCAAGGTAGACTGGTGTGCTGAGTGATATTTGGTATATGATCATTGATCAAATCATGAGACGATGACAAATAATGATTGTAGATTTGCGAATTGACATATTCATCATTATAATAGTTGCTTGTTGTTTCAGACTTAGCTTGATTAGTATTCAAATCTTCCATATTATTCGCAGAAGATTGTTGAATTAAATGATTCGAATTGAGACCATGAATCAAATGAGTATTTGATCGAGTGTTCAATGTTTCTCCTTGTTGAGAAAGAGTAGGTGATGTTGACATGTGACTTTCCATACATTTAGATAGTTGGCAGACTTCATTGTCACAATCAACTTGTAAATCATTAATAGTAACTTTATTTGATTTGATTTCATTAGTCGATTTAATGTCTAGTATATTGTTTTTATTGATTTGATTTGCACGCTCTTCATTATTTATTTGTTGATCGGATCGATAATTCTGAAGATTTTGGTGAGATGATAAATATTGTTGGTTTTCAGAGCTTAAATTGCTTTCACTTTTTGTTGAATTTAATTCACATTTTTTATTCAAAAGATTATTTACATTCCTATTTAATACATTTTCTTTATTAAATTTGCTCAAGTTTTCATTACTTTTACTTGTGAATCGTTTTGCAAATACTTCCTTATCTTGTTTTGTCTCCTGATTTTCGTTTGCAATCATATAATTACTCGAACTCATACGTAATTTGTTTTTTACTGGAGGACTTTTTTCGATTGGTTTTTTAGAATCTGTTTTAGCTAAATTCTCAAATGCAGACAATTTGGCTTTAAAAGATAATTTCTTGTTTTCATGCTCAAGTTTCTCATCATCTTGTGAAACATTTAGGCTTTGGGTTTTAAAGGAGTTTGTCAATTGTTGACTAATTTCACTAATTCTATTGCTCTTTGTGATTATGGATTTGCCAATTAAACTATTATTCGTATTATTCGATGTTTGGCTATCGTTCAAATAATTTTTTTTTTTTCCTTGATCTTTAATACTATATGAGTTATTAAGATTATTTTGAACGATTTCTCTCTGACTTAGATTTTTAGTATTATATTCTTTGATTAGATTTGCATTTTTTACAACTTCAGATTCACCTTTCAAAAAAATTGAAGAAATTAATCAAATAACCTATTAGTTTTTTTAATGAAAACTTACTTTGATCATCTGAAATTTGCTTATTTTTTTTATTATTTAATTCATCAATTGATGATTTCTCGTGATTTTGATCGCAATCAGTTGAATGATCAATTTGATCAGTCAAATCATTTGATACACTTAGCTGATTAATTAAATTATTCTCATTATCATTTATTAAATAATGATGCAAATTGTAACCGATTCGATGCCCAGATTTAGCTTTTTCATTTAATATTTCGTTAAACGTTTTAACTTTACGCGAATTGTTAATCGAATTACGATCTTCTGACTCATTTTCACTATTATTACGTTTACTTTGTCGTCTTTTGCTTTTCCAAGATAATAAATTATTTTGCCATTCTTCTTCAACTTCTTTGATTTTTTCTTTCGTGATCTTTACTTCTTCTGCCAATTTTATCTGTTCTTTTGCCTGTATTTGAAAAATAAGTGAATTTTAAGAATGTTTTCAACATTTTTATTTTTTCTTTTTTTATAAAAATATTCCCATCAATATCTAATAATACTAAGCTATTTCAGTCTTATTTTAATATTCAATTATTTTCAGTAGTAGCAAGTAAGCTATTGATTGTCTTTTTTTAAGTGAAGATTATAATTGATCTTACTCAAATTTAGTTTCATTTCATTTTAAAAGAGCTAAAAATTTCGAGATCAATAGTTCAATTTGGAGAATATATATTTTGTATTTTCCTGTATCAAACTCATTAAATATTTCTTTTCTTTATTTATAACCTTCTTATCAGCTGTTTCGATAATTGAATTTTATTTAAAGTTTACCAAGCTGCGTGTGCTAATTGTTGAACTCAATTCATTTCAATAATTTTCATGTAACGGTAGTAATCTTACCTATTATAATTTTGCTAATGAAAAAGTGTATTCAAATACATAATATAATAGAAAACTTACTTTTTGACTTAATTCGTTTGATTTTATTTTAACAAATTGAAGCGGATCATGTAATTGTTTATCACCTGGTTTTATGACTGAACTGATGCAATGTGTTGTAATCACACTATTACCATTTACTTCCACCATCTCACCATTGTTTATCTTTTTTCAAATAATAAAAATAATTAATACCTTCATTTAAGAATTGACACTTTTGATTTCTTAATCTAAAAAGAAAATTTTAAAAATTATCACGTAAACAATTTATATAACTAGTAATTAAAACTTATTACATTTTGTATATGATTTTTCAATGAATCTGTTTTTAAATTAAAAAATGGTTTAGTTAGGCTGTGAGATATAATATACTTTAACGATAAAATAAATCAAATAAATATTCAAATGAATCCAATCTAAAATGTACTATATGATCATTATAAGTAGGTTTTTAATCTTTTTAATGCACTCAAATAAATTCGAAAAATTTTTTAAATGTGATTGAAATAAGTTTTTTATGGAAAGGTCACCGCAAATGATTGTTATGCCTTAAATCATTGCTCGCAATTAGCGTCTTTCACTACATTCGATTATGTGAAATGTTTTAAAATAATAATTGTATGCATAAAACTTGTTCAACAAAAAGAAACAGTGCTTTTTCTAAATTAAAAATTTTAATTAAAACATAAAAATCATACGATTTGCCAGCAGTTTTTTTAAAACGAATGTTTGATTCCGAAACGCAAATTAATAGTTTATTATAATATTTATCGTTTATTAAATTATTCAAAAATTTAAAAAGAAACATTGTTCAATAAATTGATAATCAAACAACTCTTCGAACATACATCATCAAATTTTTAGTCTCTGGGTATTAAAATCGATTTGAAGGAGTATTTTTTTATTGAATTTTAAAGAAAATTTTATATTTGAAGATTTATCATTATGAGCCTCTCGGATTGATTGTAGATTTTTTCTTCTACATTAAATTGGAATCTTCTAATTAAAAGATTTTACGTTTAGAATCAAATATAAATTTGCTTTTATTTTTTTTTCTAGATTAAAAAATTTTTGAATTCATAAAATTTTTTTTTTGTAAGTTTATAAGTCTATAAGTTTGGATTTTAATTGTAAATAATTAAAGAGTATTTTACAGAATGTATTTTGTTTTAAAGTTATTTAATATTAATTTTTGACAATTAAAAACAAATAAAATACTATTGATCCTAAAATGGTTCTATGAACTTTAACTTTTACTTAGATGAATTTAAATTTTCATTTCATGTTATTAGATAAAATCATTCATTTTCAAGAATTAGGACTAAATATGTTTAAGATTTATCTTATTTCTTATATTGATGTATTATTTATAAAATAGAAAGTGATTTTTTAAAATTGTCTTTTGAACTTTAAAAAAAAATTGAATTTTTGAAACATTTATTTTGACATTTCTATTTTCTTATCAAAAAACAATCTTATCAGATCATTTTTTCCTGGAATCTTCAAATTTTTATTTTTTATAAATATTTCTCAATTTAATAATAAATTAATAAGTTCTAAATTTTATGTTGATTAATTTAATTTTTTCTAATTTATGCAATTATTTTTAAAAGCTTATCTATTAATAATATGTTGAACACAAAACATGATTTATATATATGTATAAACAAAACTAAAATTATAATAATTCCTCGCTGTTCAAATTTTTATAGACTCGTCTGATCATGAGATCACATAGAATAAATTTGATTTTTGAATTTTTTTCAATAAATTGTCACTTTCAGGATTTTTTTCGAAAGTAAAAAAAGTTTGGAAAATTTTCGTGCTCAAATCTTAATATTTTTAATTTCAAAACAAGTATTAACTGAAAATTTATTTTTTCAGTCCTAATTGTATTATATTGTAATAAGATTATATATAATTTAAACTTTCTAACAGGTACAAAAAAGAAAATAAATTGTGACTTTATTCACCACATTTAATTTTATTTAAAAAATTCATCTGAATTTTAAATACTAGTTTTACTATTGCCCATACCAATGTTTAATTGGCGTTAATTTTTTTTAATGATTTATATCAATATTTGCGATTAGCATTAAAAATAAATTATATAGATGCATAAAATAAGATATATGCGATTAAATCAAATGGATGAATTATTGGTAATTTTGAAATAAAAACTTTCAAGTGGAATTTTATTAATAAGTTAGTCCAATTAATAGTCCAATATTTTATTTTCAAAAAGATTTAATAATAGTGA
The DNA here is from genome assembly GCA_023170135.1 of Acarapis woodi. Taxonomy (NCBI): domain Eukaryota; kingdom Metazoa; phylum Arthropoda; class Arachnida; order Trombidiformes; family Tarsonemidae; genus Acarapis; species Acarapis woodi. The sequence continues at coordinate 28,622 of BLXL01010063.1, forward strand.
AATTGCCGCTTAA